>PVKC010011224.1:0-24928 GCA_004027635.1 Crocidura indochinensis
ATGAGCAAGATCTTCAGTCTTCTTTAGCAACCCCCACCACACACACACACACACACACACACACACACACACACACACAACACTGTGCTTTTATATGTCATCTCTTTAGGTGACAGGCTATCTGAAGATAGTCATGTAACCTTTAGCTATTGCTAAAGATGGGAGAAATGATAATGAAGAAATACCCATCGAAGTGGCAATTGATCCTTATGGGTACTATCTACCTGCTCTTCAGAGCAAAGGGCTGGGCTATACCAAGCAGGACTTGAAGGCTACTCCTGGCACTGAGCTTAAGAGTATTTTCCAGGGGCCCGGGAGATAGCATTGAGGTAAGGCGTTTGCCTCTCATGCAAAAGGTCATCAGTTCGAATCTCGAATCCCGGTGCCCCATATGGTCCCCCGTGCCTGCCAGGAGCAATTTCTGAGCATGGAGCCAGGAGTAACCCCTGAGCACTGCCGGGTGTGACCCAAAAACCAAAAAAAAAAAAAAAAGAGTATTTTCCAGTGAGGGATCCTTTGGTGCTGAGGATAGAATTGAACTGAGGTTGGCCACACTCAAGGCAAGTACCTAATCTATGTACGCTCTATGTCTGACTCCACCCACTTACTTTTATAAGGAGGACTGTTTGGTCATTTTAAGCAGGTGATCCTTTGTTGTAAGGTCACTCACAGATTCTCAATCTTCCTTTAATGTTGTGGGTCTCTAATGAATCATATGCAATCGACTTCAGGAAGCACAGGTAATGAATGAGACCAGGAGACTAAGGTCTCCATGCTTGGTTATTATAGTTTCAGAACTGCCCCCATCACCATCAACCACTGGGTTTGACTTCATACAGAGGCTCATTGGCATCAAAATTTTAATGGATGAAAATGTTGAGAAACGGTCTGCTTTTCTTGGGAGACTTATGAATATGCATGTTAGAAGCTGTTCTTCCTTCAAAGTGGCTTCCCGTAGAGAATACTAAACCGGAAGGTCAAAACCCTGAGTTTTATTCTTGGCTTTGCTACTCTCTCCCTCCATGACCTTGGACAAGTTGCTTAGCCACACTGCAGGCAACTGTTTCTTTGTTGATAAAGATGTGAGTAATGATAAGCTGAAACTGCCTTCCATATAGGGAAGTTGTGAAGATTAATGAGATACTGTTTAGAAGCACTCTGAACTCTCCCAAAGAAAGGCAATGTACCAACACAGTTTTGTCATGGTTGCTCAACAGCATCTGTGCTGAAAATATCTTGTACATTTCTCAAGGCCTGGGAGAAGAGGTCAAATGCAAACATCCATATTGTTTTATATGACAACTCAACTGACCACTCAGAGAAGTCTCTATCCCATTTCTTTGAACTCTATCCTCTCTGTGAAATCCAAAACCGACATAATTTTTAATGCAACAGATTATTTAAGACAAATTTCCTTCTAGTGGTCATTTGTGTATCTGGGACAAAGGGAAATCCTTCAAGAGTGATGGTTTGGGACCCTAATTTTTGTAGTAATTGCCCAATGCCAATACTTCTTGGTGAATGACAATTTCACTTCATGTTCCATCCAACTCTCCACAAACTTTAATCAAACAATATTTTGGGGACCAAATTGTCTGTTCTCAATCTTCTCTCTGAGCTTAAAGGTCCATTAGAGAGAGGCCCTAGAGGTAAGGAAGGGAAAAAGAAAGAAGGCCCATGCTTTTCTTGATTAGGCTGAATAATCAAGAATTGACTGTGCTGTGGCCATCCATACTGAAAGAGGGAGGCAGGCTGCCATTCTTTTCATTTGTATCCATTATACTTCAAATCGTGTACTTTCTAGACTTAGCTTGTCTCTTAAATGACATACCTTAATATTCAGGATGTGTGGAATGTGGAAAAAATTGATGTTTCACTGAGAATCTCAATCTTGCATTAGTGGATCCTTTGCATTTAATTTTGTCCCTTGTTTATATTAAAGAGATTTCCTCTGACATGAGAAAATTTCAAGTGTATGTAGGAAAAAAATCTTTAGAGAGTTCTATATTTCAGCTGCTTATTAGGACCAAGGGGGAAGATAACATCCCCCGGATTTTAAAGTTCCAGATGATTCTCTTATTACAAGAGGTCTTGCATCATGGCATATTTATTTCCAGAAAACTGGAACAAGCATGCTGCTCAAAGCATGCAGTCGGAGTTGTCATACCAGCTTTTGTAAATTACTAATTGACCATAAGGTCATGTTCAAATAAGAAAATAATTTATTGGTTGTCCAAAAAATCTGAATTTAAAGCAATCCTGCCAGAATTCTGGGGTCTTTACAGGGTAGTGGTGGGGAGTACACTCGTAGGCAAGGTCTGACAGACTCTGCAAGAGGCTGCTAGAGTCTTACCTCACTGCAGCCTGCCACAGGATTATCTAGTTTGCAGCTAGTGGGAAAGTGTATAGGAGCTGGGAAATGTAGTGTGTCCTTGGTTAGGTTGTAAATTCTCCACTGACCCTGGAAAAAGGTCTGTTGGGGTCTTATTGTGGTTAGTCCTGGTGACTTACAGACTGAGTAAACGTACTGTATTTCTTTCCCAGTCCAACCCTTTTTTGGTGTCTCAATCCTGCTAGGGCCCTTCTCCTGGTGGAGGTAGGAACTGCTTGATTTTTAATTCCTGCAAGCTTTACTGGATAGAAATTCATTCTAATGTCATGTTACAAAAGCACCCATCATACTTGGGCTCTGGACCCAGACAGAAGGGCCACATTCCAGAATCTTTAATAAACACGAGAGATATAGCTATATGTATATATATATATACACACACATTATATATACACACAAACACCATATTTTTCGCTCTATAAGATGCATCTGACCATAAGATGCACTAAGTTTTTAGATGAGAAAAACAAGAAGAAAAATATTCTCAAGCAAACGGTGCAACACAAGATGCTGTCAGGAGATGGTGGCTGGGAACAACAAGCCTGTGAGTCCGAAGTATATTTATAATATGCCGGTCCACAACTGGTTAACACATTTACCTAATTTTTTTAACATCAGAAAATAAAAAAACATTTTTAAATACTCATGCTTCAGGTCCAGGTGGCATTCACTCCATAAGACACACAAATAATTTCCCCCATCTTTTAGGGGAAAAGCTGCGTCTTATGTTATTAAAAATACAATATATATTTACGTAAAATCTACCATTCCATTTAACTTTCCCTGCACGCTCTACTCTCTAGTATACTCTTTCTCCAGGGATTAGATTTTTTTTTTGAATTTTTAAGTTTTATTGTAGGCAATATGATTTATCATATGGATATTTTAAAATATTTCAGCACTCCCTCCATACAGTATCTACTTAACTCCACCATAATTCCAGTGTCTGACCCCTATCCCAGCTCAATTCCTCTTCATGCCTCACTGTAGCAATATGCTTTCTATTAAAGATCATCAAGATCAGTTATTTGTTTTTTGTTTTGTTTTGTTTTGTTTTTTGGGTCACACCGGCAGTGCTCAGGGGTTACTCCTGGCTTTATGCTCAGAAATTGCTCCTGGCAGGCACGAGGGACCATATGGGCCCGGGAGATAGCATAGAGGTAAGGCATTTACCTTTCATGCAAAAGGTCATCAGTTATTTGTTTTTGTTGCCTTTGGCAATTTTTTATTTTCTTACTATGTTTCTTCATGTCCCAAATATGAAGGAGATGTGTCTGTCCCTCTCCTTCCAACTAACTTCTAAGTTCTATCCAAGTAGCAGAAAATGACATGATTTCTTCTTTTTTATATACTATTCCATTGTGTATAGGTACCATAATTTCTTTATTCAGTCATCTGCTCTTGGATACTTGAGTTTTTTTCCAGATTTCAGTTACTGTGACTTTTGCAATGAGCAAAAGAGTGAAAATGGCTTTTCTGAAGAGAGCTTTTTGGCCCTTGAGGTAGATGCCAAGAAATAAAACTGCTGAATTATATGGAAAACTAAGGACCGGATTTCTAAATGCTTAAAGAGAGCCTGAAGGGGGTGCACAGGAAGAAAGTAAGGAGAGAAAGAGAAAAGGGTATAATACGCTAAATTTTTCTCTACTAGTTTTGTTTTCACCATTAGAAAAAAAAAAGAAACTATTGTGTTGGGCTAAAGATGGTTCCTTAATACTATGAACTTCTAGTTTCTTATATCCAGGAAGGGCACTTGTTTTATCTGATGAAAGGGACTTGCTGACTGTAATTAAGAATCTTAAATGGGGAGATGATCGTGGATGTTCCTAAGGATCCCAAGATCTTTAGAGAGATATTAGAAATAGATGGACTTTATAGGATGAGATGGAAGAGGGATAAGAAATATGGATAATAACAGGAAGAGAGGAGAGGAAAAAAAATGTTCCACTAATTGGTTGGATAATAAGCAAAGGGCAAAATAGCAAAGAGACTCAGGTGGCCAAGAGAAAGAAGCTAAAAGAAGGAAACAAATTTCTCAGGGGCCATCACCAGATACAGAGACCTGGATTTGAGTTCTATAAAAATGGGTTTAAAATTTGACTTTGGTTAGTCTTCTGGGGTTGATTGAAACCCCTGAGTCATTGGAATCCGTAATAATAGCCAGAGGAAATTAAAACATCCTTGTAAAGGCACTTCATTGCTTCTAAGTGACTTGACTAATTTGTGTTAAAGAGGTGAAACTTGTGAGATCTGAGGACATCCTCAGGACATGGAGGGATGAAGGAAGGCCTGGAATGATGAGAACTGGCAGGTTTCCCCAAGGCAAAACCCCACCTAAGAAACACCAGACCCACCTTCCCCTAAACTACCCCAGTTCCCAATTCTCAGATTTCTATAAAATAAAACACTCTACAGCTTAGTCGACTCACATCCTCATCTGAGGGTTTTCAACATGATTGATGTGACAGTAACATCCTAGAAAACAGGCAGCTCAGTGGGAAGCAGCATATTTAATAGCATCGTGTGGCCTGAGGAAACTGTGTGGGAGATGCATGTTTGGGGGTGAGAGAAGCAGATGCTAAGGAAAAAATACCTCTACGAAAAGGAAAAAGTTTTCATACAAAAAGGCAAAAGTATGCTGTAAGAAACACCAGATCCAATTTTTAATGGCTCCTCCAAATATTTAAGGATGGCTTACGATAATATCTGAGAATTTTTAAATCAAAGTTCAGATCAAATGAGTATGACTCCAAATTCGATGTTATCATGGTTCCCTGAACACATTATGAAGGTATTTTATGAACAATATTGGCAACCAGAAAGAGGAAGTCAGCATGTGACAGAAGAAAGAACATATGACTTAAAGGCGGGAAGAATTTTAATCAGAAATCCAATAAAACACAATTTTAGAAAAAAATATTCACATTTGAAGGTGACTGGAGAGATAGGACAGTGGGTAAGGCACTTGTCTTATAGGCAGCCTCCTGGGGTTCAATTCCTGGTACCTCACAACAGTCCCTGAACATTGTTAGGAATGATCCTTGAGCACATCCCTAAATATGGCCTCCAAAACAAACCAAAACAACAACCCAAACCAATAAAAATAAAATATAAAAATTCAACAATATTCTCAAGTCCTAAGTCTGATTTTGGACAGTGATAATCACTTTCAGCTGCAGCTTTCTCATCTGCAAAATGGAGATTCACAGAAGTTGAGGTTTATAACAAATTATACCTCTTATATATCTGATGCACATTATTAGTGAAATGCAAATCCAAAGGACAATGAGCTCTCCTCTCACACCCAGTGAGAAAGGCACATATCAAAAAGACAGGAGACAGTTAGTGTTTACCAGAAGAGAACAAATAAAAAATTCTCATTCAGGGCATGGGAATGTTGTCTAGATCAACCTTGATGGAAAACAGTCTGGAAATTTATCAAAAAATAATAGAGCTTCCATATGACTTGTTGATTCTGTTTCTTGGTGTCTACTCCCCAAACACAAAAAGATAAATGCACACCCATGTTCATCGTGGTGCTTCCAGCAATAATCAGGCTATGGAAAGAACCCACATGTCCAATGACAGATGAGTGGATAAGGAGGTTGTGACATATATACACAATGGAATATGACTCAGCTCTAAGAAAAGATGAGCACTTGCAGTTCTCTGCCACTTTGATGCAACTTCAGAATGTCATGTTGAACGAAATAATGCAGAGGGAGAAAGAAAATCAGGGCAAGGTCTCACTCATCTGTAGTCCATAAAGAGGAATGAGGCAAGGGAACAGACGGCTGCAAACCATCACAAACCTTTGACCTTGTATTACAAAACCAATTATCTAGAAAAGAGAGGAAGAATAAAGGAAAATTGGAAAAGACAGGACAAGTGGTTCTTTGAGAAGGACACAAATAGAGGGTCTTGGGCACTTTGGTGGAGGTGAAGTACAACTGCAGATATACAAAATCATACACTAACAAAATTAATAAATATGTATTCGACTCTCAAAATTGGTTCCTTTTCTTTTACAAAAGAGACTTAAAAAAACAATGGGGAATATTTTATAAGGTCTCATTTGCTTAGCCCTGGGGGCAGGAGCAAGGATCTGAAATTAGACTCAGTCACTGAGTCCAGACAGAGGAGGCAGGAAAAAGTGACCACTATCTTAAAGTTGGGTACTCTGAGATGCTTCTTACTGTCTTAAACATGTTCATGATGATGTCAGATTATGTTCGAGGCACCAGATGGACAGCAGAGGAAGAAAGCTGCTGGCCTAAGTTTAGAGACATGCACAGGTAGGGAGAGATCAATTTGGAATTGCCACTATTCATCCGGATAGAGTGTTAGTTTGATTCAAGAAGCAGGCAGCTTACTGAGCAATAATGCAGGAAACAAAACAAGGTTGTTTGGAAAAATGAAACAGGCCAGAGAAATCATACAGTGGGTAGGCTACTTGCCTTACACATGGATTAGATACCCAGCACCCTAATAAAGTCCCTCAAGAACCACCAGGTGTGATCCCTGAGTGCAGAACCAGGAGTAAGTCCTAATTACCCTGTGTGTGTCCCCAAATAAAGTAATTGATGTCTTAAGGGGAGAGAGGTTGGGTGGGAGATAGTTCATCTTCAATGGCTTTCTGGACCTTGGATTTGCAAGTCTTCAATGAGCCGGTGAGCAAACAGCACTTTAAGTGTATGCTAAGAGGTCTCTTTCCTAGGGCTCAAGGGTATGTAGGAAGGGGTAAGAGACTTAGGAAAAGCAGATGATGTCTTGGCTTGGGATCTACTTGCTCTCTCAAGGCTGGGCCCTCAGTAAGACCTTCACAAGCAAGGGTCTCTTCTCCTTTAACACAGATATTTCTCAAGAGGCTACTGAGATTATTATACTAATCAATATTTCCAAACCCTGACACACCAGGCTTTCTCAAACACCCAGACCAGTTGACCTGCCATACACCAGCAAGAAACCACAAGAACTAGAATAAATGCAAACTGGCCCAGATGGAAATACAGGAAAAACTTTTTCTGAAAAGGAGGCTCATGTCATTTACCTAGAGAGACATCCATATCAGATTTCACTGGGCAGTCTTATGCTCAGTTTGCTCATGCTATCAGAAGACACATTGCTTTTCCAAGGCACTCCATGCATCTATTCACATTCTGACTGCAATTTGAGTGACAGAAATGTTTCCTATTAGCAATTTTCTTTGCCTGAAAGTTGGTCTCTGGCAATGAGTTTGCCTACTGCTCATTTGGTATCAAGCACCCTCCGCTGACATCTTTGTATTTTCTTAGATTATTTCTAATCAGTCTGGGGACAAGAAGAGAAACCTGAAAGGCAGAACTGATTGGAGAGCCTGCTGTCTTTTACTGGGAAGGAACTCATGGGCAGTAAATGTCCCACTTCAGATCTACTAGAGTTTCTTTTCCTTTGAACTGGATTGTGGGAGCTTTTAAAGTTTAGATCACCGGTTGATTAGGAGAAACAGAATGGCATTTCCACCTCTGCATAAAGTAGAAAATATATGCATATGCAATAGGCTTTTATCAGTAATTAAGCATAGTTTTTAGATTAAGAAGGAAGTAGTTCGGGGCCGGGCGGTGGCGCTGGAGGTAAGGTGTCTGCTTTGCCTGCACTAGTCTAGGATGAACTGCAGTTTGATTCCTGGTTTCCCATATGGTCCCCCAAGCCAGGAGTGACTTCTGAGCGCATAGCCAGGAGTAACCCCTGAATGTCACTGGGTGTGGCCCAAAAAAACCAAAAAAAAAAAAAAAGAAGGAAGTAGTTGCCCAAGGGAAAACTTATTTTCTGTCCAAGCTTTAAAAATGGTTGAAAATAATCATTGGATGATAATCCTGGTCACAAGATATTCTTTGAATCTATAGCGATTCCAAGATGTATGATGACACCCAGCAATTAAACCACAAAGGGATTCCCCCAATTTCCTCTTTTCTTTTCACCTATCCCTTTAATATGCAAAAGACCACCTGGATCTTACTCCACCCTTCCCCACTTGGTTCAATTTTGTACTGAGAATATAGAAAGAATAGTTTGGCTTCAGTCACTGAGAGATACCACAAAGCACAGACTGACTCTATGACTCTCTCCTAACTGGCTTGGTTTATTAATCCATCACAACTACCCTACTTCTTCAGACCCATCTTTCTGGGGGTGGAAGTGTGGTGCATGGGTGTTTTTTCACAATGTGGGGATATATTATACAGCTGTCACTCAAACAGTGACCCATGGATCCAAGAAGACTCCCAGAAATGGTGAGTTACTTAGCCCTCTGGTGATTAATTACTATCAGAGCCTTCTTGAACTGGAATGAGTGTGCAGTGCCCTTCACTGGAATATCACCAGTGCACCTGACCTCTGTTCTTAATGTGGCAGAGACCTCTTCTGCTGGGACAGAATCAGGAAGGGAAGGGGAGAGAGCTGAAGACTCTGAGTAGCATTCCAAAGACCACAGCCCACCACCTTTCCTCTACTAAAGGTGCTTTGTGCAAGAACCTCGGTCCCCCAACCTGTAGAATCTTATTGAGGTCACTGTTGGGATAGAAGCCAAAGAGAAAGTCCCATTTTGATGGAAACCAACAGCAGGAAAAGGAGTTGTTCCCCTGTCCCAGATTCCAGACCAAGAACCAAAGACCTTTTCCCGGGAACCAAAGGCCTTTTCCTTTTCCCGGGAACCAAAGGCCTTTTCCTTTTCCTCAACAGCATCCAACAGGAGAAGATGGAGAACACGGAGTATCCAAGCCCAACTGAAGCCCAACTGAGAAGTTAGTTGTTTTTAGAGCCTCCTGCAGCTTTCTTCTAGGTTAATATCTCAATCATATTTGCATTGGTTATTGTATTGCTAGTTATACTGTGTGTTCTACCAGTATAGATTTTAATAGTCATTGTTTTGTTATATGCCCCCACTGCAAACAGAAAATTTTGTATCCAACTTTAATGGTTCAATATTAATTTGCAAAGTTCTGGGGAAATGCATAGTGTTGTTATATTTTTAATAGTTCTCAGCTATCCTAGTGAATATTTTCCAATTTGCTGGAATGTTTGTGTATATTATTTAGCAACTAACTCTCAAAAGTATCTGCTAAAATGCTCTGTCTTTGTCCAAAGAAGTCAATGAAAAAGGAACTACAGATTCTTATTACAATGCCTGTTATAAAAATGTTTTAGCAAACTTATTTTCAAACTGTATATAAATCTGCAGAAATGCTTTAGTGATTTTGTTTACAGAAGTTTATGAAAAAGGAACTTGGATGCTATGACTTATTATACAGTGCTAGGTGTATAATGCTTAAGAATTTTCAAGAATTTTTAATTTTTAAGAAGTTTCATATCTGCAGAAAGGTTTAATGTTTATGTTCAGAGAAATACATAAAATTTTGTGATATATATCACAAAATTTTATATATATAAAATTTATATATATATATATATATATATATATATATATATATATATATATATATATATATAAGATAAGCCCTGGAAAAAGCTGATTGTTTTGAGAATATGTATGTATAATCTGACCTTGATGCTTTACAGCCAACTTTTACTGTACCTATGCAAAATAACAACTTTTATAAGTTTATTTTTGTTTTGCTTATTGGCCACATCTGGTGATGCTCAGGGGTTACTTCTTCCTATGCACTCAGAAATCTCTCCTGGCTTGGGGGATCATATGGGACACCAGGGATCGAACCCAGGTTCATCCTGGGTCAGCGGCATGCAAGGCAAATGCCCTACCACTGTGCTATCGCTCCAACCCAACCATTGTAAATTTTGATCTGGGGTTATCACCTTTAGTGGAGAACAAAACTTTTGTACTAATTTTTTTTCTTGTTTTGAACAGAAAGGGTGGAATTGTAAGATGACACTCAGCTATTGACCCAAAGCAAAGGTATTCTCCCAATTTCCTCTTTCCTTTTCACCTAGCCCTTTGATATGTAAACATCCACCTGGCTCTTACTCCACTTCCCCCCACCTGGTTGAATTTGTACTGAGCATAAAGAATAGTTTGGCTTGGCATCTTGGAGAAGCATCACAAGGGAGAATCCACTGACTTCTCTCCTGACTGGCTTGGTTTATTAATCCTTTGTGGTTACCTTGCTTCTTCAGAATGACCCACCTGGGGGTGGAAGTGTGATGCATGGGGTGATCTCACAAGTTGGGGATTTTACACCAAGACATGAGCATGTTCTCAATAAATAATAAAGGAAATATGGGATTGAGGAATAAATTACTGGATGGTTTTAAGAGATAACCTGTTTTCATTGACTTAAGATTCAGAGTTAGGTGATCATTTCTGGATTCTGTTTGCTTTCTGGTTGTTTCCAACCTACAGGAAGTTTAAAAGCATCTAGGACATTAGATGGGCCTTGAAAACTCATGTGCTGCATCTGTAAAGTGAAAGTTTGGGATGAAAAACCTTATGATTTATTAAGACTCAAATTTTCTCTTATTTTTAAGGGGTTAGTTCATTTGTTTGAGGAAATGCTGGTTTGCGACATTGTACAAGGTTGAGGTTAACAGTTTTATACTTTGATATCAGTCTAAATCCCCTATAATTATTTTGGGGGAATTGGGACCACATCTCTTGTTACTCAAGGGGTGGTTTGATGTTTCTGAAGGGACTATATAGTGCATAGAATCAAAGTGGGGTCAGCTGCATGCAAGGTAAACTTCTTAATCTGTATACATCTACTCTGCCCTCAAATCTCCCTCTTTTTAATCAGCACAGCTTGGAGACCAGAGAGACAGTACAGTGGGAAAGTTACCTGCTTTACATGCAGCTGTTGTAGGTTTGACATTAGACATTACAATAGTCCCCAGAGTGACCCCAGAGCACAGAATCAAAAGTAAACCCAGAGCACCACTGAATGTAGCCCCCAAACAAACAAAAAATTTACAGATTGTCTTAAGCTCCACTTTGGGGGAGAAGGGAATTAGCATTTAGATATATTTATGGTTAAGAATGACTGTAGGGGGGCTGGGCAGTGGCACTAGAGGTAAGGTGCCTGTCTGGCCTGCGCTAGCCTTGGACAGACTGCGGTTCAATCCCCCGGTGTCCCATATGGTCTCAAGCCAGGAGCGACTTCTGAGCGCATAGCCAGGAGTAACCCCTGAGCATCGCCAGGTGTGGCCCAAAAACCAAAACCAAAACCAAAACCAAACCAAAACAAAACAAAAAGAATGACTGTAGGGGCCAGCACAATAGTTCAGTAGGTAAGGTGCTTGCTTTGTATGACACTGACCCTGGTTTGATTCCCAGCATACCCTATGATCCTCTTAGCATGCCAAGAGAAATTCCCAAGTTCAGAACAGATCCAGAAGTGCCCCTTAAACACAGCTGGGTGTGATCCAAACACCAAAAAGGAAAAAAAAAGAGTGACTGTAAATGTAAAGTGATTCCATACCAAGGGTTTGTGACATAGAAAGGCAGTAGGGTAGCACTGCACACTTGAACCTACGTTAATACTTCACAAAAGAATGTCTTGCTTCTGATTGGCAGATAACAGACACTGAAATATATTCTGAGCAAACTGCTTGTTTGAAAGCACAGAAATATCCCCCCCAAATAAATGAGAAGATTCTACCATCCTCTTTCTTAGCTTTGAACAACAGAGGTACAGAATGATGGAATCAAAGTTGTTAGGAACACCAGAGTTTGCTTCAGTTAAGACAGAATCTGCCACTCAGTCATATATTTATTTTTCAAAGCCTTTATTGGGATGAGAAAGGCTGAGGAATCAAACTGGAGGTGTCTCTTTGAAGTAGCTTTCTTATAAAGCAGTCAAAAAGGGATATTTTTTTTTAACCAAAGAGGAAAACATCTTGAAAAACTTGGCTGCTGGTGGTACTGTCTCTTCAAGTTGACACCATCAATCACCCAAGAGAGTGTAGGAGAGGTGTCGAATTCCACCAGCATGAGGAACAAGAGAAATAGTCAGACACCTGGAAAATGAAGCGTTCTTCTACCATACAGCTGGAGTCTTCTGCCTTGGTTATTGGGTGGGAGAGATATATAATTTAATGGGGTGGAGGTCAGGCAAGGAGTGGGTGTTTGGGAAAAATAGCACCCATTACAATTTGCCTGATTCATAATTTTCCCTATTTCTCAGCTGAATAACTTTTGGCCCTGCCTAATGCATTGTGCCTGGCTACCTCAAAATTCATTTTTCAGCTGTTATTCATACTTCAGTTCGGGGTTTCTGAATGTATTCTTCCTCACAGTAACTGTTGACAGGTCCAGCCCTGTAACCATCTGGCTCCTGAAGTAATGAGACCAAATGAAATGGAGCTTGAAGAAATTAACATTCTTTCCTTAATCTATTAATAACTGAAAAGTGTTGATTTTGGTGACAGCTAGATACTTTATTATGAGGCATATTGGTTAATTAAGAGCATCATAATGAAGGTTATAAGAACGCATATCCCTCCAGAAATACACATATTTTTAATAAGCATAATTTGATTCTTCTCACAGGCTCAGAAAAAAAAAAGTCAGTGAAAATGTTATGCACAAAGTAAGTCTCAACAAAGAATAAAAAAAAAAACAGATGATTTCATATGCCTGTCCCATGGTCACTGTTGTTTTATTATGTTAAGTATATGCTTGTGTGTGTCAAATACAGCTCCTATGTATCCACAGACTTGCAAATAGCTATAGGTATTCCAGTCACATTGTCTTACTGTGTTGTGTACTCTTTCCTCTATTTCTGCTCAGATGAAGATTTATAAGTCTTATAAGGCCTTTATTGGGGAGGGGACATGTAGAACCATCCACTCTGCTGGAATTGGAAATGCATAAACTTGGATATTTACATTAGTGGTTTTTCATCTTTTCATGCCTACAGACATTGAAAACCACTGATTTGCATCATCAAAGATAATTTCCTTGTTCCCCATGGATGTCTACCAACAGTTCCTTTTTGCTCGTCTGACAAAATCTTGCAGAAGTTTTCTTGCATATACTGCATTGTGCCTTTCTTTCTCACCTTTCTCTCATACTGACCTTCTGGGGTTGTTGTACAGTGATGGAATTCAGCAGTTAGACCAAGAGTTGGTTCTTCAAAACTTTTAAGTCTCCTAGGGAGACATGAAGGACTGGGGAGAGTTTTGTGGAAGTTTCAGTGCTTCTGATACCAATGAAGAACAGCAAGTCTTAGCAGGTGAACTGGGGAGGTGAATTCAAGCTGGAGTTACCAGCTGCCCCACGGGACAATACCCAGATGCCTTCTAGAATACTCAGCTACATACAAGTGATTTCTGTTTTCCCATCTTACATGTGTCTTGTGAACTTTTGTGCCAGTCTTGCTCATAAATACAGAGACAGAATTCTGGGAACTGTGGGTAAGCTGAATCCTATTGATGACACTGGTTAACTGGACACAGCCCTTTTCTTGAGGAAGAGAACTTTCCAGAGAAAATGCCCATCTGCGATTCTAATTAGAATCAGTGTAGAAGCTCCTAGTTTGATTGTTGGAAAAGCTGCTTTATAAAATTATTTCTCATATCAGTTCTGTTTTCTACTCCTATTTCCTTTATAGATAAAAAAATCCATGTAAGTGAGGAAAAAAAAGGAGGGTTAGACAATGCGCAGAGGATCTGAAGAGTTTGCCTGATTTCATTCATTAGAATGAAAGAATTCATAAAATTTTATGGTTGCAGAATAACCTTTTCTTTATCACGTTTTTAAAACATATGCTCTTTGAGTAAATGTGGGCCCATTTGTTAAAAGAATAATGGCTTTTTTGGCTTTAAAACCTTTTCATTGGTATCCAAGAGAACCAGATTTTGGATGGCAGAGCAAATGGCATGGAAATAGGACCTGTTTACAAGGTGTATAATTTTCAGAGCTCCCCTTTCTTACAAGTCTCTCCAGGGAGAAGCACATCTTTGGAGAGAGAAGCAGGAGAGAAAAGATCAGTTTGAATGATAATGAGATTCGCAGAGAGACACCTTTACCTTTTCACACAATAAGACAGACAGCTTTGGGGATGTCAGTTTAGAGCATCCATTAGCTGGGCTAGGAATTATAGGTCCATCAAGGAAAGAAAGAATCTTCCCCCATGGATTTGGTAGCAGAGGTTCTCCCTCTATGAGTTTCATACTGTTACAAAAGACTCATTCATCCATGGCTAACGGCAGATAGGCACAGGCCTCAGACAATAGCTCTCATGGGACGGGGCATCACCCAGCCAGTTCTGAAGGAACTCAAGCACATAGGCAAAAAGAGATTGTTGCTGTGTTTTTGTGTTGCTGAGTGTCTTTGCACTTCTTCCCATTACCACTATCTTCTCTCATCTCCTCGTTTCCTGGGAGATCATCCTGATGCATTCTGCTTGTAGTTCTAGACAACATCCCTTGTCAGATCCAACTTGCCCATACTCTGGTGTAGAGCATACTCTCTGTTCTTAGTAGAATATGTCCTGAGGTGTATTTGTGGACTGGATTCTGGTTGAAGGGTGATCTCTTGGATGTTTCCATTTGGGAGTAAGAATGCATTGACACAATCCATACAACCTGCTATTATGCTTTATTTGGGCTCAGTAGTTGATGAACTGTTATATCTTCTCTGTGATGCTATTCCTGAACTGCCTATCAGTGTTTTTTCAACCTTTTTGTGCAAAGACATACTTTTTTCATGAAAAAAAAAATCACAAGCACACCACCATTAGAAAATGTTAAAAAAAAAGGAAAATGTTAAAAAAAAATGTAACTCTATACCTATAATGACTATATATAAACTAATTATCCTGAATAGGAATCAAAGAAGAACAAAATTACTTTATAATTACTTTATTATGAAATAATAAAGTATTTTATAATTGTTCATGTTTCTGTTTACTTACTCAGTGAGAAACCTGGGCCTATTTGGCTGAACACAAAGCTGGTATTTTGGCAGGAATTGAAGAAAGACACACACACGTAGCTCATCAACAGCTCTCAATCTCTCTGTCTTTAGTTTTTATAGTCCATAACATGCACTTCAGCTCACAAATAGACTAATCATGCCAAAGCCGCATGTTACGGATGAAATTGAAATTTTTCCCATGGCACACCAGACAATACCTCATGGCACACTAGTGTGCCATGGTACGGTGGTTGAAAAATGCTGGCCTAGCAGATAGAACCCTGTAGAGCAAAGATTCTGGGGATCCTTGTAGAGCAATTGTTCCAGGGATTTTCCTTGATGCAAAAGTTTTGGATAAAATGCTCCAGAAATGGAAAATGACAACACAAAGAGGGGACCCATACTACATAATCAGTGGTTACTAATTAGGCTTATCTCCTGACTCTGGACCATTTCTTTTCCCTCACAGAGAGCTCTGATTAAAGGAGAAATAACCTATCAACACTGAATTGCTCCAGATGTTCATGCTTATCTTCTCCCTGGTGTCTCACCTGCACCTGATGAGGCTTCTGCTATGTCCTGCCACCCTGCACATATCCCAGTTTCTCTTGTCCTATAGGAGCATTGTTGAAACGGAATAAAGTATTTCTGGTCATCAGTTTGAGGCCATTTGTTTCCCTATCATCAGCTGGAGGGTACATTCTTAGTCCCGAATGCAGCAGGGTGGAAGCTGACCCTTGCTGGGTGACAGGGCCAATACACTGGCCAATATTGACTATGATGTAGAAAGGCCTTGGGATAGTTTCCAAATGATTCTCAGGACAATCAACCTGATCTCTTTGGGAACCTGATGGAGAGAGAGTTCAAAAATTGCCTTCACTTACACAGTGATAGTTTAGGTACCTTTTGGGAAGTTGGTAAAATATTCTGGCATATAAAGAACTTTAGAATAGCAAGCATAGGCCTTCTAGAATTGGTGTGGTTTTTTTTTAAATCAAAGAAAATGTTTCTTTTCTGCTGCAGCTTCTTGACTCTCAAAGAAATATCTCCAGAGAAGTTTGGTACAGTAATAGCAAAAAGATCAGCTGGAAAGAGCCCATCACAGACACAGTCAGAACTCACAGAATGAACTGGGAGTAACCAGGCCTGAAACACCATGACATTTGCCGAAAAACAAATATGCAATTATCAGTACATAAATGTTAGCCTGTCTGAATGAGGGGTTTACTAACTGGAGTATTAATAGTTTCAGCTGGCTATGCATGTGGCTGTGCTTTTATTGGCTAACTTTTAATTTGATTCTTTAAAAAAAAAATCCCATGCATTGTGTTTTGGAGTCTATTTTTTTCTAAGTCCATAAAAATAAAGGTACCTGATGTAAACATACAATAACACTAACTCAGATGTGGGTGGGTGGGAGGCGAATATCTCTCCTGGGATTGTGCTGGAGCCTGCATTCTACCTCAAGAAAATTGTTTCTGAGGGGGTAGAAAGGAGGTGATTAGTTATGTTGCGTGCATTCAAGTGTGTTCATAAATATATAACTACTGTGTTTTATGGGAAGATCAGGATTATTTTCTATCTGCTGTCTCCCATTTATTCTTTTATTATTATTTTTTTGCTTACTAGTCAAATACTCATTGTACTTCCTCTACTGGGATTGCAAACATTTCTTAATTTTCTTTTCTTTTTTCTTTTTAGTTTACCTTTGCTGAGAATTTTACTTAAGAATACACCATGCCACAGCTTCCCTTTCTTTTCTTTTACCATATAAAATTTTAACAGAATTTGACAATGTTATCTCTGGTTTCTTTCTTGCAATATTAACTGCCTGAGGACAAGAACCTCAGCACATTATAACATGTAGACTATGTTTAATGACAGAACTACTAAAAGATCAATCACAGGAAATTTGTATTTAATATATTTGCATTTGCTCTACCAGGAAATCCTAGCGTGATTTGAATAGTTGTTGAGTAACTATTCCTTCCCACCTCTTTGCCCTAGGGGTAGAATATTCTTCCATGCCTGCTGAGTTTGCTTTGATCATGAATATTGGCAGGATATTGATTTGGTAAGGATATTAGTAGACATTGCATAGACAAAATTTTGAAATATGCTTCTGCAGAAAGATTTCCTTAGCATCTCCTGCATCAGTCATTACCATGAGAAGAACATGAAAAAACACATTAGTCCAAAGGAAAGGAGAATTGTGGCAACAGTTCTGAGTTCATACTATGTCTTGTTAGCAAGGCCAGTCAGATCTCACCTCTACCAAACAAACACAAAATGACCCATGCACCCATAAGAACTCAATAAATGACAATTATGTGTCATTAAATTTGTGGTGGAGGTTTTATTTATAAAGTGATGACTAACTAATAGTGATTAGAGTATAAGGAGCAAAAGATAAAGGAATTGTTAGGAAAGAGTAAATAGATGTTTAGAAAACTAAAAGGACTTAAAATGATTTTGTTTCAAGGGACCCCTACCAAAACCTAGAAAGTGGGAAATAAATAGAATTAGTGTTTTTCCCCTCTGAGTTGGAGAGTTAGAGACAAACATCCTGATTTTTGGAGGGTAACCTTTTAATGGAACTTGATATTCAAAGATATCATTTGTTAAATAATCTAGAGAGCTTAGTTTGGGCTGACTAAATACTTTTCCTAATAATGTTTCAGTGCAAGTTTCTTCTCTTTTTGCATAGTTATACATCACACCAAATGCAAAGATAAAGGCAATAAGATAAACTATTTGCCTATGTAGCAATGGCTGCCTTTCTTCTTCTGTTTTTTTTATTTTTTTTTATTTTGGTTTTTGGGCCACACCCGGTGACGCTCAGGGGTTACTCCTGTCTATGCGTTCAGAAGTCGCTCCTGGCTTGGGGGACCATATGGGACACCAGGGGATCAAACCGCGGTCCGTCCTAGGCTAGCACAGGCAAGGCAGGCACCTTACCTCCAGCGTCACTGCCTGGCCCCTCTTCTAAAAATTCAAATGTTTTCAAATCTAACTACAAATGAAGTGAAGTGTGAAAAATGAGGTGATAGTGCACACGTACTACAGTGATTATACAAAACACTTTAGTAGTGGCTTGTTGTTTTAATTTAAATTAATGAGTCCTAGAGTTGGTGTGGGGATGGTGAGGCCTTTATGGGCTTGACCTATCTCCTGCAGCCCCTATAGCCTGGCAGGTCTGAAAGTTCCCGGATGAGGGTGGAAAGATTCACAAAGCAGTTAGATGAAGTTCCAGGAGTCAGCCAGCTTTATTTCGCGGTCCTAACCTAACATATACATTTCCTCAAATGACTTCTATACTAGGCCTTTTCCTAGCAGCTTCTGACTCTCTTGGCCTCTGTCTCCCTTTCAGCTGCTTTTTCCAGGCTTCCTAGCTGACTAATTCCCTTTGCTGAAGCTACTGCTGCTGCTTCTTTGATGACGCACAATTACTGATGTTGAATCTGATCGTGAATCTCTGTTGAATCTCCCTGTTCATTTTCACTTCTGGTCATTCTCGCTTCTGCCTCACTTCTCTCTCTAATTTTCCTTCTTAATCCCTCTCTCCCCCCATGCAAATTCCTCTACCTGCCCATTCCAGGTGTGGGCAGTTCTGATCATTCAGGTGGGATAAATAAAAAGTTGGGGGAGGAGATAGCCACAGTGGCTTTTAAAGTAGAAAGAAGGATCTAGAAAGATAGAGTCAGAAGGTAAAGCTCTCTTGCATGGTTAACCTGGGTTTAATTTCTGCCATGGTACATGATTTCACAAACAACTCCAAGAGTAATCCTTGACTCGATACAGGAGTAAACCCTGAACACTGCTGGTTATGCCCCTACACCAATGAAAAACAAATAAGTGAAGTAGAAAGAAAACACATTCTAAACTCATCATCTTTTGCCTTTTCTGGAAAAACAAACAAAAAACCCAGAAAACCAAGCATTTGTTGCCTTCATGTCAGAGGTTGCACTCTTGAAGGATAATGAGAAATTGACATATACTTTGAGAGAATCAAACATGGTAAACAGAAAACCCTAAATACCACTGAATATAGTCCCCAAACCAAAACAGTAGCAAATGAAATTGAAATTAAAAAACAGCCATTCTCTGAAATAACTTTTCATGGACATTTGATTCAAATCCCAATACACCTAATGGCTCAATCAATGCAGCTGGCGAATCCATGGTCAGCACCTAAATGCTTTTGGAGAAAATTTTCAAAAGTACAGAAGAAAGAAACCATAATCCTAGAGATGGGAGAAAATTTAAGAAAAAATAGGGTTGGAAAGTCATTTAGAAACCCCAGAAACTCAAAACAAAACAAAGCAAAACAAAAAACTAGAAAGCTCCATATTAAAAGCTACAAAACTGTATAACTATTGAACAGATGGTATGTGAGCACTTGAAAGAGAAAAAGATCATTACTGGGGTCAGAAAATATACTGATAGAAATCATGGCATGCTTTTTAAATACCATATCTCATAAAATGGAATAAAGCACTGATATGAGAAGCTTCATGATGCTCCAGGACTTCAAGAAAGAAAAACAAATCCTTTGCATCATGGAATTGCTATCTCAATGTTACAGCAAGTTCATCAGTGTTTGTGTAAGAAAAGAAAGTGACACCAAGACGGTGTCGCTATTTCTAGAGATTCTTGTACTGAGGAATTCCAGCTAGAGGCACCATTGAGATCTTTCACCAATTGATGGGCTCTCTGGATTATATTCTGCCTCTTATTCTCTTTCATTCCCGACATAGAAATTTATCCTGATTGGCAATTCATTCTGTTAGTAGCAGCCTTCAGCAGCACGCAGCTATGTACCTTCTCACACCCAACATATCAGCCATGGTCATAGACATCCATCATCCTGGTGAGACTTGATTGCCATAGTACTGAGTATTAGCCTCTTAGATTCCCCCTCCTAGTTGCAAGGGTCCCTCCAAACTGACTGCTCTCTTTCCATCTTCCCTATTTCTTCTCTCTCTCTCCTCTATTTTCTTCTCCTCTCTTTCTCTCCTTCTATCTTCTCTCTTTTTCCTCTATCTTCTCTCTCTCCCCATCTTCTCTCTTCCTCCTCTTCCTCTTCTTCTTCCTCCTCCTCCTCTCTTTTAGCCCCAGGGGCACTGTGATCCTACCTTTCCTAAATGCTGTCTCAGTGGTGAATATTTGCCTTTCTCCAGGCCCCATTAACTACAATCTATAAGAGATTATCTGTTAAAATAATGAGTGTGTTTTCTGTCTCCAAATTAAATCCAAATCGAACATTCATGAAGACCCACCTAAAAATAAGGACAGAGAGGCAGGTTGGTGGGTAGGAAGCAAATGGTGGAGGAAAGTCAACAGTAGTGAAGGTTTTGATGTTGAAGCTCTGTATGCCTGAATATCTTTGTGATTTCATGGTGATTAAAAACAATTCTAAAATTTTAGAGAGAGAGAAAAGGAGGAAATATGGAGAGAAGAAAAAGAAATGGGTACATGGGTGACCTATATAAACTGAATTCTCTGGGCTTTGTGGGCGGAAAAACTTATGTGCTTGCTGGATTATTTAGTCTGTATGCCACCTCCCAGAGAGACACTATAATGCTGTACAAGCAGTAACCCAGGGAAAGTCTTTTCTTAAAATAGTGTCTGTTGGCTCCAGATGAGTAAGTCTCTAAGTAATGTAAATGAACTATCCATGGACAATCAAAGTCTGTAATTATGGCCATATTATTATAAATGCTTGCCAGAAGGTGGCCAGTTGAAAGAAATCATTAAAGTGGGTATTGCATATGTGTGTCTACATATTGCTTTATTATTCCCCTGCACAGTTTTGAATAGAAAGAGAAGAATAAAGTCACTGTTATTCAAGGATGAATCCTACAGCTTAATCTTTAATACAGAAGTCAATCAAAAAGTACTGGTTATGCTAGGAGACAGAACCAATTAATAATATCTAAGAGAAAAAATAATGTAAAAGACCTTTGAATGATTAAAATAAAAGTATACATTTTAGTGTTAGAAATGAAATTCTATCAGTCTTATAGGTACCACAATACCTAAAAAAAAAAAGGCAAAACAAACGCAATTAAAGAGTCTCTCATAGAGACAAGAGGAGCTAGGAGGGAAACTGGGACACAGGTGAAGAGTTTGGTGTTGGGACATTATTTGTCTGAAACTCAAACATGAGTAACTTTGTAAATCATAATCTTTGAGAAATAAGTAAATCAATGAGAACACATATTTTAAAATATAATGATGACTTAAAGAATAAAACATTAAAAAAACAGAAATCCTAACACTGTATCTTAAAAATACAATGATTAACATAAATATTTATATTGTTTTGGGGGTTTACTAATCTCTTAGACACAGGAAAGATAAATAATAAACTGATGATAGATTAATAAAAAAAATAATCTACAGGGTAACCTATAAAGTAAAAAGGGAGAAAAAGAAAGTAAGAAGCAAGCTAAGTCACATCTGAGCTAAATAAAATAATTTACTGTAGATGCCAAGTAACGTCCTAAAAAAAGAAAAAGAAGAATGGGAATAAAGAAATATAAGAGGTGAGATCACAACAAATAATTTTTCAAAATCTTAAGTTAGTAAGATACATCATCCAAGATCTATACTCCCAAATATTTACAATCCCCAAATATCATCACCTAGTTTCACTTCCAGAACAGACATGACTTAAAATAATTTGTTTTCAGCCATGGTGTCTATCAGTGGTGATGAGCCATTGAAGATATATCTAAAAAACAAAGAGAGAAAGATAAACAGATATAAAATTGATGCCCTGCACAAAAAATGAACCCAAGTGGATGATAGAACTTGAAGGTGCAATGCAAGTCCAAGCAACTCCCAGAAGATGAACACAGGAGAAATAAATGCCTGCAACTCTGGGTTGGGAAACAGAGTTTCAAATAGCACCAAAAATATGGCCAGGAAAGACATTAGCTGGACTTCACTACATGTGCCTTTTAGTCAAAAGACTAAATAGGTACTCAGAGTTGGAGCCTGTCTGCAAAAGGAGAGACTGATAGAGGCCTGTTATCTGACAAACACAAAGAACCTCGAAAACAGAACAAGAAAACAAGCCACGCAATTAAAATTGAAATGTGCCAGAGCCCTGAACAGACACCACCAAAGGAAAACTACAGATGGCAAATAAGCATATGAAAAGATGCTCCCCATCAAATGTCATTAGGGAATTGCAAATTAAAAACCAGGAGCTACCACTACACACCTATTAGACTAGCCTGTGTCCTGAAACACTGACAACACAAAAGCCTGTGAGGAAGGGAAACATCGGAAACGCGTATTCATCCCTGGGGTGGGGGTGGGGGGCAGGGGGGAGAGAAGCAAAATGGTGCAGCCTCTATGGGAGACAGTTTGGCGGCTTCTCAAAAGACTCGTCATGATAATGACCTATAACTACCTGCCTGCAACTATGTGAATAAACCTTGCAGACATGAAAGAAAGGAAACAGGCATAATAGAGAAATTGCTGCAGGATTCCATTTATATCATTATGTACACAAGTGGGGTGCACAGATCAATCACAATGGATGTCAATGGTGGTTATTTTAAGGATTGTAATGGCTTCGAGGGGCCACAGATCCAATGTGGGGTAATGTTCTCCAATATCACTAATCTATAAAGTTTTATTGAGCAGCACTTTTGACACTTAGGTCATGGTAGCTGGTAAAAAAATCCTTCTGCAACTCTCCCAGCAATAGCCAGATGTGAGATTTATGTTAATATTGTTTTATATTTATACATGCAGAGTCGGTTGAACTCCCAAAGAAAAGTCAAAAGATGATCTAGGAAGAAATGAAATGTGTCAGCTGTTAACAATGATCCCGGTGTAACAGTCACTTAAAACATGGGAATGTTGATTTAACTGAAAGGGAAGTATTTGTCTATTGGGAGCTCTTGTCTGCTTGTGGGGTTGAATCTGTCTTTTTTAATGTGGAAGATAATAGCTATATAAATGACATCTATAAATATAGAACTATGTTCCAGAAGAAAGCACTAAGAGGTTCTAGTTCTGTGCCAATAAGATTGGAAAAGAAAATATACAACGTACAAAATATAGAAATCATAAATTAAATAAATTTAAATATAACACATATAAACAGTAAATATATTTTTATTTATTTATATATAATATTTATTTATAAATATATACTATATACAACTTATATATTAAGAAATCACTAGATATAAACACTATGCTTTAATTATATATATTTTATTTCTTCAAAAACAGCAGATATAGTCTTAAGCACTGAAATATAGAATGTCAGGGGCCCGGGAGATAGCATGGAGATAAGGCGTTTGCCTTTCATGCAAAGGTCATCGGTTCGAATCCCGGTGCCCCATATGGTCCCCCGTGCCTGCCAGGAGCAATTTCTGAGCATGGAGCCAGAATTAACCCCTGAGCACTGCCGGTTGTGACCCAAAAACCAAAAAAAAAAAAAAAAAAAGAATGTCAAACTTTCCTTCTAATCACATTTAATGTTATTGACTTTTTAACCAATATGGCACTTTGAAGAAAATAATTTCAAGAGAAATAATCATATGAGCATGACCATGTTATTTATAGCCTTTCTAATTGTAGCCTGCAAATATTTTTCTCCACAACTCCCTAATTTTGTTTTTTGAAAACCTATGTTCTCTTTCTTTATTTTTAAAACATTCATCTGGACATCTTGATCTTTAGTTTCAAATGTTAGAAAGACCAGGAAGATTCTACATATTGTCATTATAAATACTTTCATTTAAACATTTGCAAAATGCGGGTCCGGGAGATAGCATGGAGGTAAGGCGTTTGCCTTTCATGCAAAAGGTCATCAGTTTGAATCCCGGTGCCCCATATGGTCCCCCATGCCTGCCAGGAGCAATTTCTGAGCATGATGGAGCCAGGAGTAACCCCTGAGCACTGCCAGGTGTGACCCAAAAACCAAAAACCAAAAAAAAAATTTGCAAAATGCAAATATTCTTTTTGAATACAGGCAAATAATTGTAACTGATAACATAGAGAAAGATTCCCGTTACAACTTCTGTTCTGAGATGTGAATATATGCAAATCAAATTACAGTACACTATTGCATAATTTCTATCAGGTTGGTTCTTATCAAAGGTGAGTAAGTCCTAGTGAGTGTGTGAAGAAACTAAAACTTTTTGCATTATAGAAATAGAAAAGAAATGGTTTTTGTTTGTTTGGAGACGCACCCTACAGTATTAAGGGGCTAGTCCTTGTTCTGTGCTCACACGTGACCCCTGGTGGTTTTTGGAGTACATAGGTGTATGTAATGCAAGGGATCTGAGCCAGGATTGGCTACATGCAAGGTAAGCATCCTGTACTATCCTATACTTTTCGTCTGTCCTATCTCTCTGGCACTGAAAATGGATTTCACATAAAAATCCATAAAACCTGTATTATGTTCCTACAAAAAAATAAGAATAAAATTGTTACAGTTATATACAGCTATTTCTGAATGTATACACACATATATATTTATGCCCATACAAATATGTTCCAAAGAACTGAAATTAGAATCTCAGAGAAATATTTGCTTTCTCCTGTTCATTGCAGCATTACTAGTAATTGCCAAGAGATAAAAATACCCGGGAGATAGCATGGAGGTAAGGCGTTTGCCTTTCATGCAAAAGGTCATC
>PVKC010011225.1:0-24894 GCA_004027635.1 Crocidura indochinensis
GTGATCAAAACAGCATGGTACTGGTACAAGGACAGAGCCTCAGACCAGTGGGTTAGAACAGAATTCCCACACATAAGCCCCCAGATATACAGTCAACTAATATTTGACAAAAGAGCCAAGAACTTGAAATGGGACAAAGAAAGTCTCTTCAACAAATGGTGTTGGTACAACTGGAAAACCACATGTAAGAAACTCAAAAAAATGATGTTTTCGGGACCCGGGAGATAGCATGGAGGTAAGGCGTTTGCCTTTCATGCAAAAGGTCATTGGTTCGAATCCCGGTGCCCCATATGGTCCCCCGTGCCTGCCAGGAGCAATTTCTGAGCATGGAGCCAGGAGTAACCTCTGAGCACTGCCAGGCGTGACCCAAAAACAAAAACAAAAAAATGATGTTTTCTATTCTCCAATGTCATCATCTGACAAATCATTATATTTCTTCCAATTCTCAGCCTTCTGTGGTCTTTCACTTACTTTGATGGACATAGGGTTACACCCAATTGTGCTATATATATTCCACTTCGCTTTGGGATACATATTCTCTTTTTAAAGAAAAAAAAACTTTAACTTTTTGAATTATATATCTGTCTTACTCTAAGTAAAACAGTAGAAATGGATAAATCTTCTCAATTATAACTAGCTTATGTGCTAAAAATAATATATAATGGCCTAATTTTAGTAGGAGAACTTTGGGATAATTTGTCACCTGAAGTAGACATAAAAGATGACTACTAACTGAAAGGGGGCAGCTATCTATTCATTGCAATATGTATTAAAATGTAAATTAGATAACAATAGCATTTTCATTATATTGCCCAAATAAATAATTCTCATGGTAGTAAGGTTATAGGCTATTTGAAATTAATAGAGAATTTGTAATATCAAGGAATTTAAAAGCTCACATACCATTTCGGCCAGCATTTCTTATAGAAATGAATCCTAAAAACAATATCATAAATAAGGCCAGAGTCTGGAGCATTATTTCTTTTATTTTTTTTATCTATGATCAAAACCACATACATTTATTTCAAAACATGTACATATAGGCAATATTATTTCACATAGCAGTCAAAAAGGTCTTTACTGATTTAAATAAAAGTAGCTAATATATATTTGAATACCTGATATTTTTTCAATGGTTTCATATTTTCAATAACCCAGAGGCCAAAAAGATAGTTCTGCACACTGAAAGCAGTTCCTTTGCATGAAGTCAACCAGGATTTGATACATGGTGCCACATATGGTCCTCCAAGCACTGCCAGGAGGGATTCCTGAGCACAGTCAGAAATGGTCCCAAAACACAAAGACCTTTGTAACTTAGTTTCCCATAACCCTCCAAAATAAAATAGCAAACCTTGATTTTAATAATGAAAGTCACATTAAACTTTGGGAGTATCATTTTGGTTATCTTTGAAGGGTCTTCCAAGCAGTGCTCAGGTGAGAACTTCAGAAAAATTCAGGAAACTTCTTCGTCATCTATGTCAATGGTTCAGTGAAAGGATCCAAGTGATACAGCAAAGTTCCTATAATGCTGGAAATGTTCAGGTCACCCCCAAGAGTTCTTGGTTATTTCCAGGCCTAAACTGCAAGGCTTGGTGAGCCTTGTGGTGCTGGAAATTAAAGCAAGGTTGAGTGCATGCTATTCATGTGCACTTACCTCCGAATTATCTCCTAGCCTTTTTTCCTTTAATCTTTTATTTATTAAAATCATGTTTATGAATAATTTTAAATGTTAAGACTAAAGTTCCAGAAAACACTTCAGGAATAAAACATAAAATGTCTGTTAAAACTCATATGCATCAGATTGTTTTTAAACTTGAAAGATTAGTTTGTTTAAATTCCTGACAACCCTCGCCAATTATTCCAAACAAAACTTTGTGCAAGAAGGCTCTTCCTATAGCTGTGCGATGTTCATGAGGGGTATGAGATACTCCAATACCAATCTCACCATCAATGTCAACTTCCTTCCACCAATATGCCCTGATTTCCTACCCGCCCCCTACCAGCCTTAATCCTTGACAGACACATTTAAGTTTGCTGTTGTAGCATGGGCCTCATGCTTATAGTGTTAACTCTGTGGTTTAAAACTCTTATAGCTAGCCGGAGTAGTTGCACAATGATAGGGCGTTTGCCTTGCACGAGGCCAACCCAGGACAAATGTGAGTTCAATCCCTGGCATTCTATATGGTCTCTGAGCCAGAAGCATTTCTGAGCACAGAGTCAGGAGTAACTCTGAGTGCCGCCAGATTTGACCCCAAAACCAAACCAAACCAAACCAACCAAACAAAGAAACAAACAAAGAACAACTCCTATTCCCCCTAACATATCAACTTAAAAATATTTTATTACATTCACAGTACTCAAACCTATATTTTCAGAAAGGTAAGTGATTTTATTTAACTTTAATTTGAACCTTTGAGCCTTCTTGAACAAATTTTTATTATAGAATATTTATTGTATATCTGATAATGGTAAACTAAGGACTGTTTAGCCATGTTTCTACAGACACATTGTAACTCAATGTTTTGTCACAGAATATTATAACAAAGCATTTACCAACAGATCCTCTTTTGGGGTGTAGAGGAGTTGCTACTTAAATCGTCTATGATGTTTGTGGGTCCCATTTCTTGTAAGATTTAATCTGGTCTTGTGGACCAAACCAATATTTGAACCCTTCTCAGACACATCAATGCTAGGGGCCACTAGGGCTGTACTTAGCTGTACTCAGGTGGTCCATATAGTGCCAGGTATTGATTAAAGGTTTTTGGAATACTAGGAACATGCTCTGGCTTTGGGAGGAATCTTTTAGGACCTATATGACTCATTTTTAGTGTGCAATTTAATACTTTTATATCATTGTGAAACCATCATCAATATGCATTTTAAAAGTTGTTTTATTTATCATCACAATTGGAATCATCATCCATGGTAAACAATAGCTCTCTCTGTCTTCCTGGAACCATCATTCCACTTCCTGCTCTATAAATGTTTCTATTGTTATCTATATTTCTATTGTTATTGTGTTTTAAAGGTGAAATCACACAATATTTTCCTATATATATCTGACCTCTTTCTCTTAGCATAATGTTTTTGTGTAAACAAATGTCTACACAGATAATCTATCATGCAAAGAAATTCCTATTTCCAGCCTCATAAATTCTTTTTCAAAGGTCTCATCTGAGCAGTGCTTCCTTCTGAAGGTCAGTCTTCCTTTGAAATATATCTATTCCCTGACAGTTAAAGTGATGGGAAGAAATGAGATAGTTTTTCAATTAAGAAATAATCAAAAGGGACCTGAGTGTTAGCTCAGTGGTAGGGTGTTTGCGTTACACATAGCTGACCCAGGATGAACCAGGTTTCAATCCCCTGTATCCCATATGGTCCCCTGAGTCAGGAGCAATTTCTGAGTGCAGAGCCAAGAGTAACCCCTGAGCGCTGCCGGGTGTGGCCCCAAACCCAAAAACAAACAAAATTAATAATCATGATAGAATTTCTTTCTCTAATTAGAAATCATGCATAAGTCTAAGAGGTGACCATCTTTAATCTTGGTACTTGCTAGTTCCAAAAACTTTGGATAGATGAACTTTAAACTTCATATCTACTCAATAACTTTAAAACTTTTACAGATGATTGATTTTGTCTGTCAAATTGTTGATTCATACAGAGATCTGTCAGCATTTACTGTGTACCTATTGCATGTAAGTGATGAGAGTTGATGCAATGTTCTGACTAATTTTGATTTGGTTCCCAACTGTTGGGTTAGAATCTTGGCCACTACTCTTTTACAATTGTTTTGCTCCTATTCAGCTGATTATGGCTCAGAGAATCAGAGAGAACTGCCAAGCTACATCTATGCCTGAGAGAAGACTTTGACTTCTGGTGTCCTTAGTTGTGCCATTTTGCCCACCAGTCAGAAAATCAAAATATTCTAAAAGGGCATATCTGGAACTGAGTATGCCTACCAAAAACTGGGATTACCTAAAATTATCTTGCACTATCAAGGATTTGATCTATAATTTCTCTCCAGTAGTGTTGACAGTATACTCTGAGGTGTACTGACATTACACTCTTCAACATATCACTTTCTGAGTCTCAGGTTTCTCACAAGAAAAATGAGTATAATAAATGCCAGTGAATAGTGTAGCAATGCAGTGATTTGGTGAACTTAGAGTTGCTTCCAAGGCACAAAGAAGGCAGCCAGAAATTTAATTCCTCTTTTAAGATTTTCTTTCAAAGTAGTTAACCCTTCACATGACTATCAAGTGTCATAGGCCTTAATTTGTAAGAACCAAATTAAACTTGGGGCATTTCTTGGCTTTCTATAGAATTTTGGGTTGGAAAAAGATTCATCTTCAAAAAGTAACACTATATATTTCAGCATAATACATTCTAAACGTGGTTTTAAAGAAGGGAGGTTAAATAAAGCTAGAAAAACAAAATCATCCATGAGTCAGCAATAAGACTTGGTATTATTCTGGCTAGATTTCATTTTAGTCTATTAACTGTGAGGCTTTTGCCAGCTATAGGGATAGGTAACTCCAATTCTTATGACTGACTTATTCAATCAGAAGGCAGGGTGGAGCTTGCCAAATGACTGAGAGCAAGTGTTGCTTAGAAAGACTATCCCCAGTTTGTTGAGTGTCATGAGGACTCTTTGGAAGTTGGGCTGCACTATGAAAGATAATGGAGGGGCACTGAATGGCTTGTGGTATATCCCCTTACAAAACACTTCCTGATCAGAGAGCATGGGCCCCACATAAAATAGGTAAAATTTCCCAAAATGATAATGGTAGTATTTCTGAGAATGTTGATATTTTGAGAACGGAGGTATTTTACCTCTAAGTATGGAAACCCTCTTCTCATCAGATATTTAGAGATTGTGACCCTACCTAAAACCAGTCATGTGCATAATTCTGGTTTCTAATTTTGGCTGCTTCAAGTAAGGCCTGAGTTGCTATTTAAGTATATAAACAATGGCTCATGATCTTTCCCTGGAAATTTGGTTTTTCCATTTAAATTTTTCTTTAACCTATTTTCTTCTTTGTTGTTATTACTAACAATTTAATAATCAAGATCTTATTATTGAACATTTGAATATTTAGTTTCCTTATCACTACAATGGGGATTGCATTCTTCCCAATGATTTAATTTCATGCTGTATTAATCCAGACCTTCTGAGATGCAGAGTCTAATAAGAATGGAATATGCTAGAACTTTATTAGAAGAAACTCTTGGGAGAAAAATTTAGTGGGATCAAAATAAAGCAAGGACAGCTTCAGATTGAGATACCTATTGAGCTGTAAGAAAGGCCGGAAGCAATTCAGGCCAAATGTCTGAGAAAACTATCTTAAATTAGTAAGTTTTAGATATGGTCCTGGGTGATCATGGGCCTAATTTTGTCCTTCAGGGAATCTTCTTTCTGACAAAAGGAGCTGATTGTGGTAACTGAAGCATTTGCTATCACTGTTTGGGAACAGCCAGAGGAAGAAATGGCTGAGGGCAAACACTGAGATGTGTAGAGCACAGCAGCTGAAATCCAAGCAGTGTTCTTTTGGTGGTATATGAGCACTGAAGTAACAGAGTTTTCCAAAAATGGCATAACTATTACTGTAGACTAATTTTTGCTATGGGACTATAAGGGTGCATGAGAGAATTTACCCACAGACCAAGTTTCTATAATAACCTCCAAGTTTCAGCAATCAAAATTGTTGGAAAATTATTGCCAACAGTTCCAGGGGTGGTTGGTAGCAAAGACATTTCCAGATGAGAAAGACTAAACCCAAGACACTGAATGTTTGAAATATTTCTCAGGAAAACTATAGTTACAGGGAAAGAGAAATTATAAGAAATACAAAGTGGAGCAAAGAAAACCTCTGCAAAAAGTGGTGCTGGGAAAACTAGTTAGCTACATGCAAACAAAAAAGAACTAAGACCTTTATTTGATGCCATGCAAAAAGGTCAAATTAAAAAGGATTAAGGACTTTGATATTAGACCTGAAACCATAAGGTACATAAGAAAATGTAGGCAGAACACTTAAAAACAATTGAAGCTAAAGGCTTCTTCAAGAATAAAAATACCACTGGTCAAGCAATTGGAAGCAAAGGTAAATAAATAAACCGAGAACCTTCTGCATTTCAAAAGAAACAGTGATCAGGGTACAAAGACTATACACGAATGGGAAAAACTGTTCACCCAGTACCCAACTAATAAGGGATTTATATCTAATATATTCAAGGCCTGGTAGAACTCAGAAAGAAAAAATAAAACAGCTAACCCCATCCAAAATGGGGAGAAGAAATGAACAGAAATTTCCTCAAAAATGGTCAAAGGGCACATGAAAAATGCTCTATATCACTAATCATCAGGAAGATGCAAATCAAAACAATAATAAGCACTATATCACATTATAGAGTCTGGCACACATCACAAAGAACAAGAACTACCAGTGCTGGCACATATGTGAGGAGAAAGGGAGTCTCATTCACTGCTTGTGGAAATGCTGACTAGTCCAGCTTTTTTGGAAAACAATGTAGATATTCTTCAGAAAACTAGAAATTGAGCTCGCATAATTCATCAATAGTATTCCTAGGGATAAACACTAGAACACAAATACACTACATAGAAAAATCTTGTGCATTCTATGTTCTTTTCAGCACTATTTATAATTGCCAAAACCAAAAAACAACACAGATATCTGATAACAGGTGAGTGGATAAAGAAATAGTGGTATATCTACACAATGGAATAGTATGCAGATGTTGGTATATTAATATTGGTTAATATAGCATAAGGTAGGGGGCCGGGCGGTGGCGCTGGAGATAAGGTGCCTGCGCTAACCTAGGACGGACCGTGGTTCAATCCCCTGGTTCCCCATATGGCCCCCCTTGCCTGCCAGGAGCAACTTCTGAGTGAATAGCCAAGAGTAACCCCTAAGCGTCACTGGGTGTGGCCCAAAAGCCAAATATATATATATATATATATATATATATATATATATATATACATATATATATATATATATCATAAGGTATAATAAGTTTGCCTTGCATGCAACTGCCTCCGGTTTGAAGCTAGTGCCCTACTCTGTGTGGACACTCTTCCCACCATGTGTGCATACACACACATACACATGTACAAACAGTGCTGAGCTGTGAATAGGTTCTGAGTACTGCTTTGTATAGCCCTCCCCTCTATATAAAAAAGTTTTGAGTGGGGAGGAGCAGTGGCGCAAGCTGTAAGAAGTCTGCCTTGCCTGCCCTAGCATAGGATGGACTGTGGTTCGATCCCCATATGGTCCCCCAAGTCAGGAGCAATTTCTGAGCGCAAAGCCAGGAGTGACCCTGAGCATCACCGGGTGTGGCCCAACAAACAAACAAACAAAAGTTTTGAATTACAAATCATAATTATTAATAAAAAGAAATTCATCTGAGGAATTTAAAGTGATTAAGAAGACCCTGCTAAAATGCACATCACTGATTGGATATTAATTTTATACAAAATGAGGTTCCTTGTCCTCAGATGAACTTACAGTCAAGTTTCCTCTCTAAATTTAAGGATACCCACATAAGTTAAGAAAAGTTTTATAAAGAACTTTTTTAGTTTAATGTGTCATATTGTAATATAAGTAGAGTCAGGCTCACTTATTTTGAAGAAGGATAAAAATACCTCAACTGCAATAGTATACATATATTACAGTGACAGGAGACAAGAATTCAATAGTAACATATGCATCCTGGATGGAAATTCTATACAGAAGGAAACCAGAGACTGTTGACAGAATCAAGTGCCTCTGACTTAATTTTCACCAACTCATCAAAGAGTTTTTAGTAGGGCACTGAAACTTGGCATGTCATGTTATTCCACCTTTGTAGCAGTTGAATGAAACCCCACAACCATTAGATATGTCAATGGAGATGCAGATTTGAATCTGGGTTCCTGTACTACTATGTCTAAGGAGACTTCCTAGAATCTTCTCATGTCTGTTCTAAATCCTTTTTCTCTTGAGCACTCAAAGAACTTTAAAACATGTCAAATTTAGGGCCAGGAGGTAGTACAGCAATTAGGATACATGAATAGTCCCAGCAGCATAGCATATTTAATATTTGCATTAATCAAATATTCAGGTTGATCAAGAAACACCAGTGAGGGGCCTGGGAGACAGCATGGAGGTAAGGCGTTTGCCTTTCATGCAGAAGGTCATCGGTTCGAATCCCGGTGCCCCATATGGTCCCCCCGTGCCTGCCAGGAGCAATTTCTGAGCATGGAGCCAGGAGTAACCCCTGAGCGCTGCCGAAAAAAAAAAAAAGAAAACACCAGTGAGGCTCCCAGGCCTTTTAAGCTCTGCCTGAAAAGCCTCCAAATTTAAAACAAAGAGACAAATAATATTAAGTACCAGATTCTACTTTCCCTCTCTTCAAGAGTCTCCTAAAGTTTCTTGTGGTATCCAAAGTAAAGGACAAATACCTAAACAGCTCAGAAGGCCTACCCCAAATCTATCAAAGATCTGCATTTGCATCAACAAGGCTTTGGAGAGATTTGTGTTAACTGAAATTAAGACACTCAGTTCTCAATCTCTGTACTCACCTCCTTTTACATTCTCCTAATTCAATCTCTTGCATTACCAGGCTTCTTGAGCACACTTAAACCTGCCAAGACTGTTTCATCTTCCATCCCTCTGACTCCTCAATCCATTGTCTACCTACAAGTTCCTGCCCTAATGGCACCTCACTCATGACCATTCCTGACCGCATGGAAAGAGTTTCCGCACTTGCCATCTACTTCTGCCAAGGATACTCAAGATCAGTTCATGGAATCTGTCTGCATGTATCTCTACTTGACGTGTTATATATCTTTATATATTTTTGTTGTCTATCTCCAGACTCATGAGAGCAAGGACCTTGCATGTGTTTCTCCTTGCTGAATTTCCAAGACTCAAACACACACCTGTCACAGTAGGCAATTATTAGTAAGTATCTCTTCAGAATAGGTAGCTGATCTACAGGTTCAAGGAACAGAGTTTTTGGAGAGGAAAGAAGAACTTAGAAGAACATGAAAGCTGTGGATCTGATCACAGCACCCTTAACCTGGCCACCTTCACATTCAGTGCTCTCTCCAGTGCTGACCAGATATGAAATGGAGCCAAAGGCAAGCATCTGGACGCAGGGAAGAGTTTCTCTCCAGCCAGATCAAGGAGAGAATATGGGAACAAAGCATGCAGCTCTGCTCCCCTTCTGGCACAGGAGAATCAAGCTGTGCATTTTGTTTAGATGATGATATGTTTTTGGAAAAAAAAAAAAAAGAGCCAAGTTTCCAAAAACGCACAAGGCCTTTTCTTTGCAGAGGAAGATTAATCTTTGCTTCTTCTAAAAAGCAACCTGTTTATACATTTGCTGGAATATTTGTCTGTACAAAAATTAAAATTGGAGAACTTGATTTGACACATCTGGAGCAGATGGGCATGTTTTATTTGGCTTCCTGGGGATGTTTAAATTGGGGTTAAGATGGGGGGAAGATGGTAAAACTGTCTGAACACTCAGGTGGCTGAGGAAAGACTTGTGTGCAATGTGGGGGAAAAAGGAGTAAAACAAAACAGAGCATGAGGAATTATTAATAATCTTTCATTTTCTTGTTCTGTCAAAAGTATACTTTACGTGCTAATGGGAAGGGATGGGCTGGGCTCGAGGGCATATTATGAGTATAGTGTTGGAACAAATTTTGTAGAAGAACATTTTGCTCAAATCTCTTACTGGGTCTTGGTAGGCTAAAAATTAAATCCCAGAGAACCATTACAGAGAAGAAAAGCTTCTCTCACTCATCCTCACGCCCCATACTTACCTTAACTAAACCTTTATGTTTAAAAGAAAAACTCAAAAGAGTATGAATTTGTTAATGTTCACTCTATCTATAAATGGAAGTTTTAAGGGGATAATAACAAAACACTATAAAACCTATAAAAGGTTGGGGGTACCATTGAGGACAACTGAGGGAATAGTATTCTGCAAGATGCTTCAACACCACACAATACTTTCAGTTTCTGAAGTACAAAGAAACTTAAATGACTCCAGTTATTGCTCATTTTGAATCATACTTTTGACTTGGGTTTATTTTTTATTTTTTAAATATAAAAATAACATAATATTTATAGATTGGAGATAAGGCCCATCTACAATGTACTTGTTTCTTTTACAGTACACACAATTTCTTTGGCTGTTATCAGAATTTCATGTTTCAGTAGTAAAAAAATAATCATCCAACTATAGCTGGTAAACCCAAAAGGAACAATAATACAGAACATTTTTGTCTAGAAAAACAGATAACGCAGGTCCTTCTTTTTCATGTCACTTAGGTAATAGATCAATAATAATATTTACACTATAGCATTGATGTAAAAACATTACTGCACAATACTACCACCACTGAAGTGCCCAAAACCCTGTACTCCTGTCCCTGTTCACCTCTAGTGTAAAATTTCTTTCCTCCAAACTTACTTTTTGATTGAGAATTTTGATGTATATTGTTTTCTCTCTAGCAGCACTAATGTGCTCCAGATCCTCTACCTATGTACCTGTGTTACTTCCAGTCAAGTTCATCATTCTTCTCATACTCTTCCTCCTCCTGGCTCTCCAAAATTTATAATCTAGTGTCCAAGGAAACATTAGTGTTGTCCATATCTTTGGATTGTTTTTCTGTTTTTCATAGGTAAATGGGAACATCTTATCTGAAAACTTGCTTAATTTTAAAAGGATGAAGATACTTAGTGTTCAGTTGTAAGTAGAAATCCAAGACATCGATACCCTCAATTTCTATAGAATTAACTGGTTAATTTTTATACACAGAGTTATTAGTTTGGACTGGACATTGTTCAGTAGAAAGGACCTGACTTAGGTGATAAATCATACATTATCTTTCATCTATTAGAAAATTCAACATAATTCAACAAAACCAACCACTTCAAATTAATTCAGTAGGTGACTTTGAAATCAAATACTTTGGTATATTCTTGGTCACAAATATAGTATTCTTAACTACTCCCAGTTTGCTGCTTGGGAGGTTTTGTTAGTGGTGCTGGGTGACTATGTAGTACTTAGACCTGAACCTGAGCATCCCACATAAAAATCATGTACTTTATTTAGACTATTGATCTTTGTCTCAAACTTCAAAAAACATAAATATTTCTTCTTTTCCTCCCATCTCAGATTCCCAAACTGTTACAGCTAACTTAAAAAGCCATAGTTTAAGGATTAGCAATTTATAGGAAGACATTACAATGATTCCAAAATCAAATTAAATGCATTTCAAGATTCTGCTTTAAAAATATGTATGCTATGATTCAAAGGTACCACCTGATTCTTAAATTTTTCAAGTCTTGCTTTAATTAAGCACAGGCTAAACAATGCAACCTGTTCTCTGCAATTACATGGCAATATTTTTGCAACTTAGATTCCCAACCACTCCTAAAATTTTTGCTTTCCATTTAAAAATATCAAATTACATTTTCGGTAACATCAGATAAAAATTTAAAAAAATCATGGTGCTTTACAAGTAAAGTAGACAGTACGTTTATATCTGTCTTTGGATGATCATCTTGGCATTTTTGTTCTTTTTTTATGATTGCTTATGTGCCAGAAAAAAAATAACTGCAAGTTTTATAAAAGTTGGGCAGGGGCTGGTAATCTCACAGTGCTTCTAAATTGCTTCCAAAATTTTAAATGATGAGTGTTGGGATTGGAAAAGACAGAAGGAAGAGCAAAACTAACTCTGCCCCACAACCGCAATGCACATCTGCTCCTCAGAGTCACGGATGTGTGCGTGAATATATGAGGGTGGAATAGGGCCACAGCTGGATGATAACATGCTTCGTCAAATGGTTCATCATTCTGCCTCTGTGGATTTTATCTTTTGCCTTTGGAAAATTTATGGAGAAACTAACACTCCTAATTCTGGACTCTTTCAACAGAGTCATTATTTTGTCAATCAAAATATAAGGATCCTGTTCACTGGACTTTCACAAATATGTTTTCTTTCCATGGAAAGTATGCTTATCAACTTTTTCTCCCACCAAATAATTTGATAAAAGTTCCAATAGATGTTTTTACTTTGTATGAAGGAAATTCTGATTTATTTGACTGGTAATCACTAATAATTTGGTACAGATGTCTAAGCTAATGGAATTAGCCTTAGAAATTCAGTCCAAAAAGCTATACTGACAAAAAGGCAGATATATATTATTTGATCAATACTGCAAGACCCCAGGGGGCACAGAAGCAGACTGAGTTATAGCCTTTTGTGAGGTAGAAGTTCTGCCTTCAGTGAACTCTCATCACCTTCTTCTTGGCCTCTTGCCTGAGCAGTCCAGCAGCCCTCTCTATGTCTACTGAGATCTTCTAAGTGTCCTCCGCTTCTCCTTGCTCACATCACAACTGAGACATTTTGGACTGTATGCCATTTTCTCAGGCCTCTTCTTTTGGAGACTGATCAATATAGCCAATCCTAATCATATTATGTGCTAGTATTTAAGACATTATTTTTTATCTTTTGCTGGGCATTGGTATGGCAGACTCTGACAATTGGATCCCAAAAGTGAACTCCTTTGCTTTTCCCACTAAGTTCAGTATAACTTAGGTTGACTTTACACAAAAATACACCTTGCCACAAAAATCCAAATAACTAGACCTCATCACAGAAAATTTTGGTCTGTATTTATCATTTCTAGTAGAATATGGCTCTCTAGACAGAGGGCTATTTTATCACCCAAGACGGAGCAGAAGTCCTCTATACACCAAAAAAGCACCAAGGAGAGAGCAAATGAACCTGAAAAGAGTCTATAGTTAATCCCATGACAATATACTTCAAGGGTGGAGAAACCCTGTACCTCTTAGGTAAAGGAAATTCCTTTTCCAATGACCCCAATATTTACTGTGCATTTGTAGGAGTGGAAAAAAAAACAAAAAACATTTTTTTCATTAATATTATTGACTAATATATTTTCTATGGTTGATTTCATGGTGATAGTTTGGCAATTGAAGTGGATATCTCCATATATATTTATTTATTTATTTTCCTGTAAAACATTTTTTCATTAATATTATTGACTAATATATTTTCTATTGTTGATTTCATGGTGATAGTTTGGCAATTGAAGTGGATATCTCCATATATATATTTATTTATTAATTTTCCTGTCTTTTTATTTCCTTTTTTTTCTTCTTTTTTGAATGTTCACAGGATACTTTGACAGGGCTCTAGGTACTGCTGTAGTGCTTCACCTTCTTTTTTCCCCTACATCTCTCAAACCAAGGATGAAACCCTCTAGAAGGTCTCCGTCCATTTCCGAAATATTTGACTTTTTTCTTTTTTCTTTTTTTTTTCTTTCTCTTCTCCGGGTTATTACTTTTCTCCTCTTCAAACAAAACCACATGACTTGAACTAACTAGTCCCGCATCCCAATTGGGAGAGGGGGGTATAAGGGAAGTACCAAGACTAAACAGGTGTAGGACCACCAAGTAGTTAGCTAGGCACAGGGGGAACCACTTAACCTGGCAGCCCCGGGAGTGAGGGAGGAAGACATGTGAGGTACAATGGGAAGAGAGGCGGAGGGAAGACAATTTGGTGAAGGGAATTCCCCTGATTTTATGTTAACATGTACCTAAAATATTATTGTCAACAGTATGTAAGCCACTATGTTTAAAATAAAAATTGTTGGGGGCCAGGCGGTGGCGCTAAAGGTAAGGTGCCAGCCTTGCCTTGTGTTAACCTAGGTCAGACCGTGGTTCGATCCCCCGGTTCCCCATATGTTCCCCCGTGCCTGCCAGGAGCGACTTCTGAGCAAATAGCCAGGAGTAACCCCTGAGCATCACTGGCTATGGCCCAAAAACAAAAAACAAAAAAATAAAAATTGTTATTATTAACAAAAAAAGAATATGGCTCTATAAACTATACAAGAAAGTTGCTCTATAATTGCCATTCCACTCAGTTTTGGAAATTCTGTGCTTTATGCAATCTATGGTGAGGCATAATGGGAGACACAAACACATCAAAATCATAATAGCAGAGAATACAGGCACAAAATACCAACACTGGCAAGATGTAATCATGTCCTAATTTATCAGGAGTTCACAACTTTTAATGATCTATGTGACCTTAATATAAATTGCCATAATTTATGTTTACGATATCTAGCATTGGTCAATCTGCTTAAAATATTATTGTAGTTCCAACTTATCTTCACAAAGAAGAGCCTTTATAAATTTTTGACCAGAGACAAAAAGTGTACATGATGATATATATAAAAGACATTGGTTATGCATAATACCCCTTCAGTAACAATAATACAAACCACAGTATCTAAAAATAAAGGAAGTGGAGAAGATGAAGAAAAAGAAAAGAAGATGAAGAAGAAATAAACAAAATGAAGAAAAGAAAAGGAGAAAAAGGAGGAGGAGAAGAAGATGAGGAAAGTGAAAGAGAATGAAGAGGAAGAGGATGAAGGAGGAGGAAGAGGTAGAGAACAAAAAGAAAATGAAGAAAAAGGAGGATGAAGGACAAGAAGGCAAAAGAGAAGATGAAGATGATAATGAGGATGAGGATGATGAAAAGTGAAGAGGAAGAGAATTAGGAGGTGGAGAAGAAGGAAGAGGAGGGAGAAGAAGAAATGTAGGAGAAGAAGGAAAAGAAGAGGAGGAAGAATACAAAGAAGAGAAAGAAGAAACAAAGAAGGAAAGAGAAAAGAAAGAAGAACAGAAGAAAGAAGGAAGAAAAAAGAAAAGAAGGGGGGAGAAAGAACAAGAAAAGAAGAAGAAGAAAAAGAAGAAAGAAGATGAAGAAGAAGAAGGAGAAGAAGAAGAAAAGAAGAAGAAGAAGAAGAAGAAGAAGAAGAAGAAGAAGAAGAAGAAGAAGAAGAAGAAGAAGAAGAAGAAGAAGAAGAAGAAGAAGAAGAAGAACAAGATGATTGTTGGCTACAGAAGCCGAAAGGGGTCAGGCAGTGGGAAGGGCAGGAGAGAAACTGAGGACATTGGTAGTTGGAAATATGCACTGTAAAGGGTTTTGTTCGTGATATGACTGAAATTCAATTATGAACAGCTTTGTAACTGTAAAAAATAAAATAATGATTGTATTATTAACAACCTAGTAAACCAGGTATTTAAATAAAGTAATATTTTAAACAATCTAAAAATAAAAACAGCAGAGTTCTTTATATTGTTCAATATTACTAGTGTTCATAATTAATAAATATTTGGGAAATTATTAAAGGAATAAATAGAAGTATCAGAGGTATGCAGAACTAAGTTATAATTTTTATTTCTCTGAAATAAATTGGATTATAAATATCGGTCTTACAGTAGTCCTGCAAGTGGTGGCCTGAGTTCAATCCCTGTCACCCCTCTGAATCCACCAGGGGAGATCTCTGAGTACAGAGGTAGAAGTAAGTACTGAGTACCACTGGATAAACCTTCCCCCCAAAATATGAGCTAAGTTTGTCTTCAAGTCTTGTAGCTATTTTATTCTACAGGTAGTATTAGACTTGTCCCATGGATGATAATAGCATGCTCTGAGAGATATATTATGTCTTACTCCTCCTTGGCTTCATGGTTAAGACCCAGCAGAGGGATATCTAAATTCAGAACCTCAAAAATACTTGTGAGAGGGGAGAGGGAGAAAAAAAAGGGGGGGATTGGTAAATACTGGTAAGAAATAATCCCTACCATTAAAGGAAAATAATATCCAAAGTAATATCTGAGAAATGCCAGAAAGAACTACCTTTTTTGAAGACTGGCCTCTAACTTTCTATTCAGTATAGATAAGGTTTTTTAAATTGCTAAAACCTTTTGGGAAACTTCTATATCATATTCAACTAGAACACACATACATACACATGAATATATGTATATTTAAACACATATAACAGTAAAGGATAGAAACTGGTAGAGTGTTGAAAAATTGAAATTATGTTTAATTTCAAATCAGAAGAAAGAAAATGGTGAAAGTAAAATATATAAATTACTATTATCCACAATGTACTTGTATAGCACTGAGTAGCAAATTCATTTGTCAGTTTATAAATGACTGTTAGCTATTTAAGTAAGAGAATATATATCTTTTAATACATGTGAAACAAATTTACATAAACAAAGCTACTTAAAATGAGGCATACTCGTTGTTTAATCTTACAATTTAGGAGTCTGGACACAGTTTAACTGAGTGGTTAGTCTAGAGTATCTCAAGGCTGCAATTATGGTGTTGACTACGGTTGCAGTGCCATTGGAGCTCAACTGGGGAAGAATATTCTTCCAAGCCCTTTCTGAGTGTTAAGAGAATTAATTTTTTACTGGATTTCAGATGGAGATTGTTCTAAATTTCTGATATCACCCAGTTCCTAGACAAATGGGATTCCCCACAACATCCAAGCTATTTCTTCAAGTTATCCAAGAAAATGAGTGATCTCAGCAATATAAATGCATAGTCTTGTGTACTCTATTCACATAATCACAAACCTGGGGTCATATATATTTGATCAACCATGCTGGGTTTTTTGTTGTTGTTAAGAGACAAACCAAAGTCCCTGCTCCCATTCAGAAAGAATGTTTTACTGATCTTTTCTGGGACATATATTCTCCTCATAATGATATTGCTGGAGAATAGTAGTGTAATTTCATACTTATTCTTTCCCCCCATTTAGGGCTGGATCATCATACATTGATAGTCGTCAGATGTATAAACTTATTTTCAAGAAGTAAAATATAATTTAAATAAAACCATCATTTTTGTACTTCCTTAAATTTAGTATTCCTAAATAACTTTTTTTGCTTAGGCTGACTGATTTTTCCATTCAGAATATGCCTCCCTTTAATGCCCCTCTAGGGAATCCATATTCCTTAAGTAATTCACATCAGAGTCTTGTTAGTTTGGGACAATAGAATGTCATAATAAAGCAAGAAAACGTGCTCCTTTCGACAATTGAGACTAATCTATTAGATATTACATGAATTCTTAATAGTGTCTGAGTAAATATTTATCTGCTAACTGGTGAATCTAATACTTGTTAGTATAAATATTATAAATCTTTATATTAGTATAAAGTTTGTATAAATCATATAAAGATTTTGAAGTTAAAAGACAGGGATATTTTGTTGTTCTTTAATAATTTTACTATCTTTTTATTTCTTGGGTTAGAGTTATTAACTACTTTTCTTCCCTTATCTTTCTTTATTTGTTATCTGGTTGTCACCCCCTGCCCCAGTTATAGGTATTTATAACTTGCTTCTTGATATTTCTATATTTATTAATTTACAAGATCCTGAGCAGAGTGGCTTTGCATTGTTGAGTATCTAGATTATACCTGTAATTTAAGAAGTATTAAAATTTGTTCTGACTAGCAGTTAAGTTTCTTGTCAATTAGTTGACTTGTATAAACTTTGATTTTAGCTTTATTGAGGGTGATTTTCTACTCTCCTTCTTTTGAGACCAGTAGTTCTAGGACTAAGGTCTGATCCTTAGTTTTTAATGTATTCTCATAGTCTTACTTTGCCATACCCTTTCCATCCTTATTCACATCTCACTTTTAGTTTTTGGTATTTATTTTGTCTTTCAACTAACTGGTAAGTCCAAAAAAAAAAAAAAAGCAGTCTGCTGGCGTTTTCTGTTTTGTCAGGATGTGTGATAAATAATAGACCTCGTTATCTAAACAAGAAGTATTTATCAGGTTATTTTTTAATGGGGTATCTCAAAAACTATCTTGTTTGAGTATGTGTCAGCTATGAATACTGAAGTTAATCATATGTCCTGTCTGGTTATTGGAAAGATTTTTTAAACTAAACTTAATTTAATCACAGTGAAACATACAGTCACAAAGTTGTTCATGATTTAGTTTCAGTCATACAATGTTCAACAACCATCCCTTTACTAGTGCCCATTTCTTACCACCGATATCCCAGTTCCCCTCCCACCTTCACCCTACACTTTCCCCTGTCCTTCCGCTCCCTGCTTCTATGACTGACATTTTTCTTCTCTCTTTCACTTTGATTAGTAGGAAGATTTTTGACATACATTTAGACATCTCTAATCTAGAGTTTGATGGTATTTCTGTGTGTTTATATTCCTATTAATGTTTTCTGTTCCTTTAAAAATATAATAGTTCCCTTTCCCTCTTATTACATTCACTTAGATGTGTAAACTCTTTACAATTATCATTTAGGGAACTATTTTAAATCAACAATGGAATGATTGATTTAGAAGTATAAAAGTGTGAATAAACAAATACATAATTGCCTTCTAAACTTAATTTTATTAGACAATTCTTTTTTTTTTTCGGTTTTTTGGGCCACACCCAGTGACGTTCAGGGGTTACTCCTGGCTATTCGCTCAGAAGTCACTCCTGGCAGGCACAGGGAACCATATGGGGGAACCGGGGGATCGAACCGCGGTCCGTCCTAGGTTAGCACAAGGCAAGGCAGGCACCTTACCTCCAGCGCCACCGCCCGGCCCCCATATTAGACACTTCTAATAAAGAGTTACTTTTTAGCCTTATGAAGTTTAGAAAAGGAAATTTGGTAAAAAAAAAAAAAGTTTTTTAGCTTGAGAATTACCAGTTTTTATTGTTAATCTGAATTATTTTACTCAAAAGCATATAGTTTACTATTATCAGGATTAGTCAGATAATAAGTGAGTCTCGTTCTATTGTTGATTTTAGAGTCTTTTGTGGGAAGGCTTTCGGTCACACCCGGGGATGCTCAGGTTACTCCTGGATAACACCCAGAAATTGATCCTGGATTGGGGTCCATGTGGGGTACTGGGGATCGAACTGCTGTCTGTCCTGTCCTATGCTAGCACAGGCAAGGCAGATTGCGTCACCTCTCCCAACCTTAAAGTCCAATTTTTAACATGTAAAGTGGGAGTGTGGTCTTATTCCATTTCAACCCTATTCATTGGGTTTCTAAACATCCATCACTTTCTACTTTTGTTTTAAATAAATCTTAAAATAAAATCTTTATTTATTTTCATAAAATAAAATTTAAAATAAATAGACCCTTACTTTTCATTCAGTGTTGATTTTGACTTATAAAATGATGATAAATTAAGAAAGAACTTCTGAATACTTATACAGTGTGTGGGTTTATATGCGGTGCATCTAAGGTGATCAAAGATTTTACTATAGCTTTATAGCATATGTAGACAAATATAAGAAAAAACTTGTTTATTCATTTATTTATTTTTGGTTTGGGGGCCACATCTAGCAGTATTCTGCACTTACTCCTGGCAGAGCTCACGGGACCATATGAGGTCATCTAAGGTAGCACAGTAGAGAAGCACAGCATGGAATTTGAGTGCTGAGAATGAAATTCTACCATGATTCTGTCTACATCCTCCCAGTAGCTAAAGATTTCTAAACCTACCTACAAATCTCCAGAGTGTGAGGCAGAAAAGCTCTATCCCACAAGCTATGAAATATCCAAGCTATGAAATGTCTGCTATGTACTTCTCAATTGAATAGCACTGAATATATTCTAAATTATTGTCAAGTTATTTTTTGCAACATGGAGTCAATGACTACAATTATAAAATAGGGATTGTATAAAAATGATTGACAATGAATTCACAATGAGAGTGCAGTGTGACATTTATTTATTGTTTTCATTCAACACACAATTACTGAGCATCTATAGACTTGGCTTAGTCTAAACACTTAAAGTATAGCAATAAATGAAACATACAGCACCAAGAGAGATTGTATAGGGGCAAAGGCACTTGTCTTGCATGTATCCAATTTGGTTTCGATGCTTGGCAAGCCATGAGTACCCTGAACCAGCAGGAGTGAATATTAAACATAGAAACAAGAATGAATACTGAGAACAAGTGGGACTTGTCTGTTGGTCCCCAAAACAAAAGATAATAAAACAAATATTTCTACTCATATAAATCTTCCTTAGAATCAATTAACAAGAGGCCTAGAAAAGAAGATAGCATGGTACAAGGTTGGTGTTTTAATAGCTGTTTTTAGTGAAAAAAAAGTTGGAGAAGAGCCTGATGAAAGCAGAAGAACCATGTAGCTTGGCAAACTAACTTATGCTTTGGCATCTGCAAGATTTGGCCAGTATTATTTGGTTGTTTTCCAACTTGTTCATGCATATGTATCCTTAACCTTTTCTTGTTATTTTAAGGAAAAATAAATAATGCATAAACAAAATAAAACATAACATTACAAAGTAAAAATATCTTCATATAGAACCTCAAATATTCCATAAAATTGTATCTCTGTTTTTAAATTTTTTTCAAATCTATTTCCTTAGAACATAAGGTGACATACATCACTACGGGCTTTACAATAAAGAATGTGTAAATATATTAAATATTTATGATATTTATAATCATTTTCAGAGTGGAGTTTTATAAACCCACATATACTTTTAAAGAAAAACATATCTTGTGCACGAGATGTAAAATGAGTTGTCTGCAGTAAGGAATGTTTATAGATACGGAGATGCAAATTAGTCATAGAACTGCTAGTACTTTGTGTAAATGCCTGATAAATTCTATTTCTGACACTTAACTTTACTATGTTCCGTAGGTTTTTTTTTTTTTTTTTGGTTTCTATTCTTTGAATACAAACAAGACAGATTTCCTCTATAATTTCTAGTCATAAAAATATTTAATTTTAGGTTAAATTAAAGATTCTTTTGGCAGAACACCCTATGGTACTGAGAATAAGCCTTCTTCTGTCTCATTGTTTAAGTATCAATCCAGGTAGAGATTAGGGAACAAAATAAAATATTGGGAATGAACCTGAGTCTGCAATGATCAAGGCAAGTGTCTTACCCAGTGTCTCCCGACAACCTTAGCTGGAACTCTTAATTGTGTTACAAATTCTTGTAAAGTGCTGACTTATGTGTGGTCTTTATTGCTATGGTGCTTTTTTTATTTGATTTTTTGTTTTATTTATTTATTTTTTGTATTGTTGTTATGTTTTTCTTCCCTTTCCCTTTCTTCTCTTAAATTGATATTTATAGCCACTAGGAGGACTTTTTTTTTTTTCGCTTGTTTGATTTTTACCCATTTTATGTTTTTCCTTTAAACAGAACCACATAAATTGAACCATCTTGTTCTGCCTCACAAATTGAGGGAGAAATAATGGAGGGTACCAAGACCAAACAGTCATATGAACATTAAGCAGAAATAAAAAAAATGACCAGATTAAACACCAAGTCCAAAGCCAATGACAAGAGAATTGATACTGATACCTAATCTACAACAAGTTAAACACAGAGAGGACCACTTATACTAGTAGCCTGGGGGTAAAGGAGGGGTATAGGATGCATGCTGGGAACAGGGGTGGAGGGAGGACAACATTGGTGGTGGGAATGACCCTGATTCAAAGTCACCATGTACCTAAAATAATACTGTGAAAGATTTGTATTCCACTTTGGTCAAAATAAAAATTAAAAATTAAAGTCAGTTTAGAAATAATGGGGCCGGCACTGTGGTACTAGAGGTAAGGTGTCTGCCTTGCCAGCGCTAGCTAGGATGGTCAGTGGTTCGATCCCCTCACGTGCCATATGGTCCCCCAAGCCAGGAGCGACTTCTGAGCACATAGCCAGGAGTAATCCCTGAGCTTTACTCAGTGTGCCCCCCCAAAAAACAAAACAAAAAACAAACAAACAAAGAAAAACAAAACTCCCCCCAAAAAGAAAAGAAATAAGCTTTATGAAAAGTTTTAAAAAGTCAATTCAAATTATTCCATTTTATTTTTTAGCTCATTTTTATAGGCAATTTTATATACTGTATTAGTAAGATCTGCTGAAAATAAAAAGTACTAGAGTTTTTCCAATGAGATGTTTAAAATGTAATATTTAAACAATAATTTACATTTAGTGCATTTATACTCTTTAATGTTGTTCTTTCTGTTTTATATATTCAATATTTCAATTTATACATTAAGTCTCTAAATAAAATCTCAGATAGAGTATTCCCAGTTTCTGATTTTTTAAACCATCTCTGTGTTTTGCATTCTCATGTCTTTGTGATTTTTATTTATCTCATTTTTTTAGATTTTATGGGCTTTAGATTACCACTCTATTTGGTAAATATTACTCTGTCTTAAGTTTTCCATATGTCAAGTGGTTTATATTCACACTTGCTTATTAGTAATAATTTCCTTCTGTAACAGATAAAGTACTTCTACTGAGAGCTACGTAACTTTTTGGAGACTACAGTGGCAGAGTTAGAGCCTGAACTCAAGGCAAATGTGGCTTTGAAGTGCAGGTTCATAGGGAACATCATATTCAAATAGAACTAAGAGCTACATTGGTCTAAAGGGATAAAGCATGCTTTATTCAACATAGGCTTGCTCCTATCACCAAGGTAAATAATATTATGCAAGTGAAAACTATTAAACACAGTAAACATTCTTCAAAAATTATTACATACATATATTCATATTTAGGCATATGTCCCAAATGATTGGAATTGGGACATTTTAATTGACACAATTGAAAGACTGTGTTATCTTTTACAGTGGAAATGTCTAAGGCAGCCTTTTTTGATCTGATTGTCCAAATAATATGGAAGTTATAGAAGCAAATATTCTGATTCTCACTTCCAATGGTTCCCTATCCAATGAATCTTGGATGGGAAATAGGCATGTGTATTACAAACATTCCTCAAATGAAATCAAAGTTGAAAATCAAAGATTTAAGGATATTTAACATTCTAGGATAATTCAACCCCCAACTTGAACTCAGTAAGTAGTGACTAGCTAAAAAGAAGAGATAGAAAAACATCTCTATTAAGCTAAGAGCACTTTTATTTTAATTATTAAAGACTTCTATCACTACATATACCCCGAAATTTTGATGGGAGTGTATTACAAGTTTTCGTTTAATTATTGGATTAGTTATGGGAATATCAAAAGGACAACAATGAAAATCCAGGATATATGAGTGGAATTAATCGTATTACACCAACCTCAGTTTCCTAGTTTTGGCAAATACACCATGCTTATGCAAATATTTAAGATTGTAGGAACATGGGTAAAGGATGTACAGGAACTCGCTGTACTATCTTTGCAGCTTTTGCAAGTTTAAGATACAAAATGAGACTCTTTTGGGACTCTGTCCAGGGTGTTTAAGACTTTTCCTGGCATATATGCCCAGGAATGAACCTGGGGCTCTCACACACAAAATATGATCTCCACACTTGAGTCATTTCCCCTGCTTCAATTAAGGTATTAAAAAGACACCTCAAGGTATGAAAAAATGAAATGTTATGCATTCTCTGAGCTAAGAATCATAACCCAAGGTGATGGGATATATCTTTTACACATAATCTAAATTATAAATGACAATAGGAAAGGCAGGAGAAACGGGACCAAAAAGGTCAAGAAGGGCAAAAAGATCAAGTAGTGTTGGGTGGTAAGTCAAGTGTGGGAGAGCCAACATAGGGAAAGTACAAAACCCCCTGCGCATCCAACACACATACCAAATTATAATTATTATACTGAACCTTTGGGAGATTTCCCTTTGTCAACTATTCTCTATTGTATAAATACTTGCATGACTTTAGCAATTAGCAAGAGGTGTGAAGTACAGCCCTGGAAGAATTTGGGGAAGCAAAATCCGATGTTGGTTGAAAAGGTAAGAGAGTAATGTAGGTACTTAGTGCCAATGCAAATTAGCTAGGATTCGTCTGCCACAGATTATAAAATAACTGGGCACAAGATATAAAAAAAGTCAAGAACAAAATAATTGGGGCCATAAAACATTTGATTTCCTTGTTCATGGGGACTCTCTCGTCTGGAAGTAAAGTGTGGAGCTATTGCCATAGCCAGGTATTTTTTCCAAATCTGCATACTTCACCTATGACTATTGGTTAAATTAGTCAAGTAAACTTCTGTTACTACATAGGATTTCAAAATCTTCCAGCATGACATCCTCTTTTTCTTCTTCCCACTCCATAGATTTTAACTGTGAGCTCCTCATTGGATAGACATTTTATAGGAAAACTAGTAGGGTGAGGATATATAGGTGTTTCAGTAATCCCATTTCCATCTGAACAAGTTCAGGCAGTTGGAGGCTACACACCCAGATTTGGGGGTGTGTATGACACTGGTGTCCCAATATCACTCATTTTATCAAGTTGGGGCAAAGAAGTACACTTGGGTATGACATGAGTTACAACATGTTTGGAGCTTATGAACCATGGTATTGCCAAGTTCAAGATGCAGTTGTCAGCCAAGTCTCAGAACTTACAGATCAGAAGGAAAAGGAAATAAATGAATGAAATATAATTCTGAGTAAAGCTGATTACAAGGGACTGTGAGGGAAGGAAAGGTGTGTGGAAAAGCCCTCATAAAAATTCACATAAGTGGTTTGGAATGTGATTCTACAAACTGGAACACAGTATAACCCACAGACTTTGCATTTTTATATTTGATAGAAATGAGAATTAAGCTGAGTTATGCTAACTAGTTCATTTTTTGTACTATTTGATATTAAATGATCTCAGGACATCTTCTGTATGGAACTGCTAGAAATATTTTCTTCCATTTAAACTGCAAAAACTCAGATTTTCATGTTTCTAATCTAGTAATTTCAATCTAAAACTTCAGTCCTAGGGAAAAGTCTCAGTACTAACCAAAATTGGGTTTAGGGAGGAAGCTTTGGGAATTAGCAAGTCTGCATGCCAGATGTGGTCAGCATACTTTATTTTATCTGGGCAAAAAACTAAAATCAAAAGTCCAAAAAACAACCAAATTAAAAAAAAATAGTGCCTGTAATGAATCAGGGTTTATGAGGTAGGTAGAAAGTTGGAAGTTGATACTAGAAGTGAGATTGGTGCTGGAGTATAATGGGCTTAAAACTCAAGTATGAATAACTTCATAAATTACAGTGTGTCAATACTTTTTTTTT
>PVKC010011226.1:0-24923 GCA_004027635.1 Crocidura indochinensis
AAAAAAAAAAGATTTCAACCAGTAATTTTTCTTTGAATTTTAAAACCCAATTTCCATTGCATGGTCACATTTATCTGAGAGGATTATATACATGGTTTGCATTAGCAAGAAACAATTTATACTTAAATAATATTGTGGTTATTAATAAGAAAGAGGAAGAACATATATTACATATAAATCATATATTACTATTGGGTTCTATATATTTATAAAGCTTAGAGGTATGCATGGAAACAGTCTTTCAAGAATGATCACTATATATTAGTCATCATTGCATCAGTAGCAATTGAAAACTGTCACATATAAGAGAAATACATGATAATATTTTATCTGCTAAGTTAAAAGCATCAAGGGAACCTTCATTTCAATATAAACTATATTCTAAACTAAACTAAAACTATATCCACAACTCATAATACCTTGTTTTAAATGATATCTTGTTATTTTGCATTCAGGTAGAGTTAAATATGTCATCAATCTATTCTGAGTTATTTTTAATGTACAAAGTAGTGTAATGAAGTTTAGCCAAATGGACTGTTAAAACCATTAAGTAATGCCTAAAATGCTGAGGAAAATGTCTGACATGAAACATACTAAGCAATACTGCTTTATAATACATACTAGAGAGAATGGTGCATTTAATTATCTCTACTCATTTTTAAATTTTCACTAAAAATAATATATTTAAATTGTCCATTCAAAAATAGCTAAGATATTAAATTATTTATTTTTTATAAAAATATACTACATCAGAATAAAAACTAATATTAAGAGTTGTTTTTTTTTTCATGTTCCTTACTCAAGACTAAAACCAATTAAATTTTAGCAGCTGAAGTAAAATACACAGTACAGAATCTTCACCAGATTAGAAAGACAAAGAAAGCTTATTTTTGAGCTTATTGTCAATATTTTTCAGATTTAAATGTCTCATGCTGCAATTTAAACTTATTTGTTCTTTGCATGTTCTTACTGGAATGGGTAAAGATATTTTCACTGTCAGTGTATGAACCCAAAACTATCATTTGGATAACAAAGACATATTGTAATGATCTTAATTTTGTATATGAAGTATTAAACAAAATGAAAACAGCAACTGCTATCAATTACATTTTAATTGTTTTAAGTCCTTTATTAACTTTATAAAAAGCTTAAAGTCATCGAACAAACACCAGTAAAAATAGGTTTATGTAGTAAAAAGTGTAGACAACAATCTTTTCTAATACTGTAAAAAGAGTCAGCAATCTTTGAAAACTTATTCATCCTCTTGGACTCAAGGGATGTTCAGGTAATTGAAAAAGAACACAATAATGCTGGGTTTCTAATGGCTCAGCAATGTTGCATACATGAAAATACTGAAACCGTACTTAAATAATTATGGAACATTGCTTAGTGAGCATAAACATAAAGGCAGTATTACAGTGTCCAGAGATTTTTGGTTATGCTTTCATAGAAAACAAAGAATTTTATGTATACTATAATTTATATATTTGCCTACTGCCCTAAAATCAGGCTAATCAATATAGACTTTGACAATGCAATCAATTTTCTATTTTCTTGCATAATCTCAATTTTCTAGGATTAATTTTAATATATTGGTTACATAAAATCCATGTGATTAATCACGAGTCCCTGGATACCTGCTAGCTTGTGTTACATTCTCCATCAAAACAAAAGCTTATTCTTAAGGGAAAATTTATGGCCACTGTGGTTATTTTCACTTAAAATTATATACTAAAATTATTGGGAAAATATCAGTGTCTAATTTAAGATGAAGTAGAAGTTTGCTATCACTAAAATGAAAGCAATGTAGAAAATATAGAGCTAGAAAGAGCAGGGGAAAATATGAAAAGTCAATCAGAAAAAAACATGAGAGAATTATGAATATTCTATGTAGCCTATATGCCTTTATACCTATGAGCAATATAGAATAGCAGCCATAAAAAATTAAGAAAACAAAAGTAAAGGAAAATTAATATTACTCCATAACTTAAATCTTTATAGAATTAATGAGTAAACAATAAACAGTATAGAGTGATTTAGAATGGAATTTGGTACTCAAAATTGAATAAGACTAATTATTGGTAAGTAAGCATTTTGAAGGTGCAGTATAAAATTGAAAATTTAATTTATGTAAATAAACTCAAAGTTAATATTATATCTGTTGAAAAAGTTAGAAGCATGATTACAGACAATTTGATTCTTAAAAATAAAGTTGAAAAAATGTGATGATGACAACTATTTGGAGATATTGAAAAAATTTATCTGATGATCAGAGGGATTTCGTCCTATAATACTCAGTAATAAAAGCAACAGTTTTTTTGTTTTATTACCAAAAGTGCTATATTAAAACTTTGATCTGAAATTAAAATATTTTTAAAAAACCTCCCACTTCAGTAATATAAGCTATATTGAAAATATTAATAGGAAAAGCAGAATACACCTGGACTTAATTTATTTGTAATATATATATATAGATGTATACGTATATAAAACACACAGAATACAAGAATATTCTCATTTAAACTATTGCTGAAGTTGTTCATTTTACTTGTTGAGATGTTTGATTTTAAATTTCAATGGTTATAATGAAAAATGCATACTGGCCTGAAATCATGAGCACTGGTTCTTTTGTCACTTAACTATGAAGCCATTATTAATTTAAAGGGGAAAAAAACGTAATTTTTTCACTTTTAAATGCAAAGTTAATCATAATAAATTAAAATAATAAGTATATATTTAATTTTATCCTATTCTCAGTATTTACTTCATAATTCCTTAAAAATTATGGTCCATATTCATTATTACCACCGCATTTAGAAATTAAATTAGTATATATAAATGCTTTTGAACTTGTAGTTACCCTTAATAACTCATTTTAAATAAGTCTTCAAAAGTGATGACAGATCATACTGACTTTTATATTTATTGGGTATTAAGTTGGAGTTTATGTTAAATACACTTAATGGCAGTAATATGTGCATAGCATTTTTTTCAACGTGTCACATATAATTTTTGAGCAGTAGATGAAATATGTAGCAACTCAAAATATAAACCACCTGTTGTTCAGATTTCCACTGCTGAGAGTACTGCATTGTTTAGCTTTTTCTACAGTGTGCTGTGTGTGTGTCAATATTGATTTCAGAAAAAGTAATAAAGGATCCTGTCAAAATAAAATTAAAACCTAAGGCAATTTACTTTGCTGAAGGGGGTCAGCTTTAATAACCATCACCATCTTACCAGAACTGCTGTGAAATTTCATTAACACTGTACTCCAGTCACATATCAGCTAGGTTTACAATTACTACTTGATTATATGTCTGTATAGATCGTTAGGCACAAGCCTCCTTTTGGTGCCCTATAACGTTCAGTGCATGGGGTTTCTTTACAATTCAGTGGAAACTCTATTCAAAGAAAGAAAATGATAATAAAGAAAAGATTGGTACTGGAAATGTTCCTCAACTCTGCACAAAATTACAATACACATGGCAATTTCAAGACATTTGAAGTTTGAATCTATTCACCATAAGTTTAAGTCAGATATCTACTTGAAATAGAACCAGAAGAGGTATGTAATGAATGGAAGAAAAGAAAAAATATTCATGAGTTTGGAAGATTCAGTATTATCTACTAGGAAGAACATGCAATTGCCTTTCCCCATAAATCTTAGATGAAGATAAGTTTCACACTACTTAATAATTATTAATATATGTTGGCCTATGTAATTAGAATATAAACTTAAATGTAGTTTAAAACTAAGAAAATCATTTAAATGTAAAAAACTTAAAATTCCATTAAATGAGAGAATTATAAACATATGAGCCTTCTCAGTTAATCACTGATAGTTCCATGTAATTCTTTTTAATAGAATAGGCAGTAATGTTTTTAACTTAAATCTTTTTTTTTTTTTTTTGGTGGAGGGGCGGGAGAAATAGCATGGAGGTAGGGCATTTGCTTTGCATGTGGAAGGATACTGGTTCGAATCCTGGCATCCTATGTGGTCCCCCGAGCCTGCCAGGAGCGATTTCCGAGCTTGGAGCCAGGAGGAACTCCTGAGCGCTGCCAGATATGACCCCAAAACAAACTAACAAAAGCATCTTTTTAGGGAGGGGCACACCCTAGGGCGCTCAGCGATTACTCTTAGCTCTGTGCTCAGCAATTTCTCCTGGCAGGCTCAGAGGACCATATGGGATGTATGAATCGAATCACCATCCATCCTGTGTCTGCCACATGCAAGGCAAATGCCCTACAGCTGTACTATTGCTTGTTAAATCTTGAATGAAATCATTTTCTATTCTACTTTATATTTCAATATATAGGACTGTCTTTTATTGTTTATTACACTTGCCTACTTACACTGGATGCATTTCAACTACATAAAATAGTATACTGAAAGTAAGGTTTTTTTTTTGTTTGTTTGTTTTGAGGTCACAGCCAGCGCTCAAAGGTTATTCAATGCTCTCTCTCAGAAATCACTTGCAGGCTGGAGTACCTTATTGGATGCTGGGGATGGATCCCCAGTTCGTCCCGTGCTAGGCAACCTCCCCACCTGCTGTGCTATCACTATGACCACTGAAGTTGATTTTTATTAGATTTATATGCATGATAAATATATTTAAATGTGAATTTGAAAACCCAACTACAAAGTATTTAATCTGTAGTTTCTTGAACCAAATCATCGCTGGACACAAAGTAAAAATGAATGCAAACAGTGGTCAAAAAGATAGTACAGAAGATAAGGTGCATGCTTTGCCAATAACCAACCTGGGTTAGATCCCTTATAAAGCATGTGGTCCCCTGAGCCCACCAGGTAAGATATCTAATTACAGACCCTGAGAAAAACTGAGTGTTGCTCAAAAATCAAATAATGAAAGTAAGATTTATTCACTCACCAAGGACTATCATGTACAGGATTTAAAACAAATCATTCTCAACTTGGACCAAATTGTCATATACATCAAATATTCCTAAATATAATGATGTGGCATGAAGTCAATTGTGAATCAAATATTACAAAATCTGAGAGGAATATACATTTACCTTGTTTTGAGTTTAATTTAGTAGTATTTTTATAGTCCAGTTTTTCTTGCATGGCTGATAAACTGAATAGAATTCTCTTTAGTAGACTTAAGCCCATTCTATGTCCATCAAATTAATTGAAAGTTAGTCCTCTTTTGACACTTTAGTTGGCCACTCACACGTAGCCATTTTCCTTTGGTCTTAAAATAATTCAGCCATATCTGTTCTGTAAGTAGAATCATTGGTATCTAGAGGTTATTATTTTAGTATACTGAGAGAACCTCATATTTGCAATTAAGTAACTGTTGTTTTAAATCTAGAACTTCTCTCTTTGTCATTAAAATTATTTCTCTACTTAACCAGTGGAATAAATATTTATATGTCATATTTTTTAATTATATGAACAAACTTTTCTGAATTTATTAGAAAAAAATAATATGAAGAAAATATTAAATGAAAGACATTCTCTATATTTTCCTATGCTGTCAAATATTTTTATTATTAGCACTCTTACGACTAATACTAAGGTTGAATTTATCTTTGAAATCTCAAAGTTACTTTGTGAACTACTTGCCTTGCATATGTGAGGCCCTGGGTTTGGTTTTGACATCATGTTGTAGAGGGAAGGGGCTTCTTGATGCTCATTTTAAAATATAAAATTATTGGAATAGAAGATGAAATTCACTTACAAATTACTTATTTCCCTGAAATCAATATTTTTATTACAGCAATTCTGTACTAAACAATTATAATGCAGCAAGATTATTCATTTATCTCAGTCCTTATATGCAGCGTTCTTTGGGAATTGTGTTTGCTACTACTTTAGCTATCTGAAGGAATCAATATTTCAGAACTCAAGAAAATTTTATAATTGTTTATTTTTACTTTTTGCCTAATTATATATATAATTATATATTATATATTATACCATATAATATATAATATATATAGACATTGATTTCATCTTTTTACTTTCATAAAATGATTGCTTGAAAGAACCTTTTTTTCTTTTACTCAATTATATTTTTGAAGCTGGAGATTATATTATACCCACTTGTCTTCTTATAGTCCATTACAATAAGTTGTGTCAAACAAGTGATTTTATGTATTTTGAAATTCAAATGTTTGTCATTGGAAAAATATATAAATAATATTGTATGATACTTTGTTTTTTAAAATGTAGTATTAGTTAATTATAGAGAAATTTAAAATAACAAATACAATGTGGTTTAATACATTTTAAATATTAGGTTCTTTGAACTTTCATTAGTCTTTTAAAGTCAGCAGATAGCCCAAAGCAGATAGCCATATTTATTCTAAAAGTCAGTTATGTTTTTAGAAAAAAAATGCACTGCTTTTCATTGTTTTTACCCTAGAGAATCAAATTCCTTTCTTAAAGTGAGTTTGCAATGCCTAAAATATAGTATCAATATTGCCAGTTTATTATTCTCTAGAGACCTTGAGTCAGCAAATATTTCCAAATGTACTCATGTATATTATAGAAAAAATACAATTTGAGAAACTCTTGAATGTAACTGATCCTGGTTTAATATGGAAGAATATGGAAATTAGTGATAATGTTTAATGGAAATCAGTCAGCATACTAAATAAGACAGTCTACTTAAAAAAATGTTCACATCAGGGGTTAGGGAGACATAAAGGAGGTAAGGCATTGGTTTGTATGCAGCTGACCCATGTTTGATCCTTTGCATAGTTTATGATCTCAGCACGGCCAGAGGACACTCTTGAGCACAAGATCAGTAAGAATACCTGAAAACTGTAAAGTATAATGCCAAAATGAATACCCACTCCCCCAAAAAAATTTAAGTCAGATATTTGTGTGTAAAGACTCTTTGGGAATCAAAGGACTAATGATAATAAATTACTCATTTCAGCTTACAATTTGCAAAATCATATCTTTCTGAAAAGACTACCAAAAATTTTCCTGAATAACTTATGAAATATTCCAGTTCCACAGAACTTTATATTACACATGACCTTTTCAATAAGATAGTATTTATTCATCATATGTAAAAATCAATTTTGCAATAAGTTGTGAAAACAATAAGACAGTTTAAAATAAAATTTCTGTAGTGAAGATGTGCAGATAAAATCAGTAAAAGCAATAAATATTTAAAAATAAGAATGTTTATAGACATAGAGACCTATTTTATAGTAAATTTGTAAAGAAGAATTTAATGGCACAGTAAAAGCTGAACTAGAAACAAAAGATAATATTTTAGATAGAATAGGAAAGTATTAAAACTAATTTTCACATAGTCATCAAATACTTAATCTAATATCCACAATGTATTCTAAGGAAATTCAATTTATCATATAATTTCAAATATAGACAAGCAGTAGACAAAGGTGGCAATATAAAATCGGTTTAACAATTTTGCTTTAAAAACATCTCATATCTCATATTGTTTACCTATCACTATACTTCCTTGACATTTAGTTTTAGAATTCTAGCACCATCAGCTTGCCTTGTCATAGCAGTGAAACTTTAAAACAGGGAAACAAACAAACAACAGGAAAACAAAACCCCTGGTTTCCTCACATCTTTGCTGCAAAATTCAGACTAAGACAGTCATCTCTGAAGGATAGCTGAATCTTCATCTGTACTAATATCTTAATTGCAATTTATATGAGCAAGGAAGGAGATCTGATCCACAGACTGCAAATAGAAATTTATTATTTTTATTGATGTAAAAAGCTGCAACTGGGATTTTGTTCATATGGAAATAGTCATGTTTCTCCTCCTTAAAAACTTGCAAGAAAAAAATGGTCAGTATGGTTTAAGAAAATAAGCATATAGCAAAGGCTAGGGAGTATAATGGAATTAAATTATTAAAAAACATCAAATTGAATCATCATGTCTATCTGGTTGTTGCATTTTTGGAGCTGACTTGAGTTATATATGGTGCTTCTTGCTCCATAATCAATTAGCTTTTAAGGTAGGGGTGATTCTATATTTATACTTATATAAAATTGTAATTATTTTCCTGTACATAATATTCTATCTTAAGAAAAGTTTGTGTTTGCTTGATGGGATAGGTGCTCTCTAAAGAGATTCTCAGAAGACTAGTGAGTCCTGACTAAAAATCTTATACCTTTAGGGCCACACCTGATTTTGTTCAACATCTCTAGTGCTACACTCAGCTAAGCTTATCGAAGCATATGGTATCCAAGTTTAAACAGGGAGTGGTCAAAGTCATTGCATAATTCTTAGATCCTATACTATTTCTTCAAACATGTTAAACTGATTTGATGACCCCTAATTTAAGCTGTCTTTATGCTATCATCTCAATTACTATGTACCATTTTTCCAAATCATGCTCTGGGTGATATTGAGAGATTTTAAATATTTCCCTGAAATAGCTTTCTACATTCCTAATCTTACTTTCAACTAGATAATCTATAACTATTAAGTTTTAGTTACAATGCACCTTCTGAAATAGTCTTTAAAACTCTACAGTTCTCTTCTTGTGGACTTCCATGTCATTATTGGTCATTATTGGTCAAGTGCTTTCTATCACGTTTATCATATGCTACTATATAGCCAAAACATGATTATTTTCCACCAGCCAATAAGCTTTTAGAATACTGGATGAATTTTTAAATGTTTGGGATTTCTAGAACCATATCTATCTCATTATAGAGATTTTTAATGGGTGAATAAAATGATTTTGAGCATTTAAATATTTGAAAGCTGAGTGTGACATTGAATATTTTATGATTATTAAGAGAAGTACTTTAAGCTAAATGAAATTGACAATGAACAAGTAGTATCAGCATAAATAAAATTGTTAAACAAACTTATCTCATGGACTCAGTATCTTAAGTACTGAGTTAAATGGGGAATTATATGAGTTTTTAAAATAATTAAGCAATTTCAGTGATGCAAAGTTAATATGAATATATGATGAAAACATTTTCAGTTGCATAACGAGAGTTGACTAAGTTATTACTATAAATTACTTTCTATTAAAATTTATTAAAGTATAAAATTGCTTTATTACAGAAATAAAAACAAAAAACAAATTCATCTGAATTTCTCACATGATATAGATTTTTTTAATCTTAAAATGAATTAAACATAGTATAAGTCTAAATTTTTGCCATATATTATAAGAATTGTGTGGAGATATTAATGAGAATGATGCGCTTCATGGTTGAATATATGCAATTTATGCTTAAAACAGATTATTGTAATATTAAATAAATATTTAATAACAAGTGCATTCTTTATCAAAAGGAAATGTTTCTTCCTTCTTCCACCAAAGTTAATGGGAACAAAACTGAACAACAAAATTAATGTGTGCATGAATTTCCTTAACTCTTCGGTCTCTTCCCATACTCTCAAAAGCCTTCTTCATTTACTCTTGTCTCATATTTCATTGCACGACTGCCTATCAGTTGCACCCTCTGGCCCCTTGTCACTTTCATCCCATTGGATGACTGTCATGGGAACTAACCAATGGTGCACTGCTAATGAGACTACTTAAAAAGCAGCTGGGGATGTGCAAATTCTGGATTAGGATGAAGGCCAAGAGGGAAAATGGATGAGATAGATAGGGGTTGAACAACTGCCAATAAGCAGGGGTTCCATTATCCTACTAAAGAAGGACATTCATTACCATCTATTGTAACAATTTGGGTTCAGTCAAGCTGTCTCTCCTTGTTTTGGGATTTACAATTCATAAAGCACAAGTGGTCCAAAGGGTGCATTGTCTCTTGTGACCATGTAACCCAGGGTGAGGAGGAAGCATGAAAGAAATGAATGAGCTGTGTAACCCCTACTGTGAGTACCATCCCGGCCAACACCTTGTTTTTGGAGCGGTGACATAGTTGTAGGCGCAATGCCTAAATAGTGAACAAGTAAACTTGGGAATAAGTTTTCTCATTAAGCAAAGATGAAATTAAAAAGTTCTACTTTCTCCTTAACAACAACAACAACAAAATCACACACTAATGTTAATAACCAGTGTTTTCTATGCAAATTTCCACTAGCTACTGCTAAGATTATTGCAGGAACACTAGTGATCTGTTTTTTCATAAGAAAATAAGTTCTTGGTTTGTGAGTCAATTTATTCCAACTCTCAGAATAATATGTTTTTCATTAGGTTTGAGTTTTTCTACTCGTGAAAGATAGCATTAAAAAATAAGTCTCATATTTTCTTTAATCATAATACTTCCTTTTAAATAGGATAAATGTTCTGTTCTCTTTTCTCTTCCCTTTACTCTTACTCCTACTGATCTTTCTCAATTATGCTACTTATTACCATTTGGATTCAGTACGAAAGCCCACCTGCCATCTGAACTAATGGGACCATAGTATTATTGTCTATGTGCTGTTCTCAGTTAGGAAGGCAAATGAGCTTGGTGAAAAGAGAGCAAGTACAGTAATTCAGAGCAAATTAACAAAGGCACAGTGAAAAATAGTTAAATCACTTCAGTAAAGAAAAAGAAAGAAAATGGACTCATTGCTTTTATTCTTTCACAATCAATAGTAGAACACTGGTGACCTCTATCTACATGGAAGACAAAACTCACAGAGTATACTCTGTACTAACTGAAAGGTAATATCTATAAATCAGAGATCAAAGTATTGAAAGCATAACTGTGTCCTATATAACTGTATATATCTATATGTAAATATCTATATGCATATATCTGTATCTATATATATCTATATATGTATGCATATCTGTACATATCTATATATAAGGTATTATCTGTATATATCTATATATAAGGTATATATAGATATATACATACTAGATTTGGGGGCTATGCTTGGTAGTGCTCACGGTTTACTCCTGACTTGGTGCAGAGGGATTACTCCAAGCAGTGCTAGGGGAATGATATGTGTGTGCTAGAAATTGAACTGGTATCAGCCACACAAAAGGCAAATGCTTTAAAACCTGAAAATTCTCTAATCCTAAAAATATTTTTATTGTTCTTTGAATTTTATGAAATATTTATGATTCCATCTAACACAAATTTTATTTCATTGAATGGCAGTAGTTTATTGTATACATATAACTGTTTCACAAGCTAATATCTCATATGAATTTGTTACATTACATTTTTCTAATCATTAACTTATGTGCTTTTTATAAAGACTCATGTTATTTTCAATTTCTATTGCTAGCTTTAAATATTTGCCTATTTAGGTATTTTATTCTGCCCACACTATCCATAGTAAATAAAACATTAGCAAAGCATGACAAATAATCTTACAAAGAATCACCTTATAAATATTTTTACAAAGTTCAAAATACACAATATCTCATTTAATTCTTAGAAACAGAGAAAACTGTTTTTAATGGATTCAGGTCATCTCATAGTATGGCTTAACATATTATCATAACAGCTCTGATACCTAACAGTAAAATACACATTCTGATCAACAATATATGCAAACTCTTAACAAAACCATTTTTATTAAGGACATAAAATGTTCAGCACTAATTTTAATGTGGAAATGCATTATTGTTTCTGGTAATATAATATAATTGTAGCTATTTTCTTTTACTGAAGATAATGCAGTTTATCTGTGAATAAATCTGTGATTAAATCAGATTACTTTGATTGCTAATATTAACTATATGAATGTATGTGTTAAGTAAATCTTTTAAAGTATGCACTAGGTACTCAAATCTGTGAAATCTATTCTATTATAATAAATGATACCCAGAGCATGGATAATGATTTTCTTACTTTAGAGTAATATTATTTTGTCAAAATATGAAGATTATTTTATGAGGTAGTATTCTTATTCTCTGCTCATGAAAAATTTTCCACTCATTGGAAAGAAAGATAGATTCAAAGAACATAATTAGAGTATTCCTGACCCCAGCACTCCATATGGCCCCAAGAGCACCACTGGCAAAAATCCCTGAGCACAGAAGGGTAAACCCTGAGCACTGCTGGTTGTGGTCCAAGAAGCTTCAACACATGTAGCTTTTCATACTCATTTTTGTCTAATTATTCATTTAACCAACATTGTATTTATGAATTAAAGTTTCATAGAGACATAGTCTCAGGAAATGGTTTCCCAATGAAGTTGAATAGTAATTGCCAAAAACCAGAAAATTTGAAAGGAAAAAAGTAGTGAGTTAATAAAGATGATCTAGAGAGGGAATGAGAAGAAAATAGTTTTGCTTATGATCTCAGTACATTCTCAAGAATTCTGGGAAGTTTCTTTAGTCTGGGATAGAATGACTCATGACATGTTCACAAATTTAAATGTAGAAGCTCTACCGATTCTAATTCAGATGTGTAGGAAACAGTGATTCTCTGAAAGTAAGCTCAAATGGGAGGGGATATTGTTTCTCTGGAGTAAACTCAAAGGGAAGAAAAAATTTCCAGTGATCTAGATTGTAAAATTTTTTAAGGAAAAAAAATAACTAGCTTTGATAAGAAGAAAGCAGGATTTTTAAATCTAATTTCTCCTTAGGACACAATATCTTCAAGATATTATAAAATAAGTAGCAATTATAAGTAAGTCTAGAATTACAGACTTTGAGTACATGTGCTAAATTCTGTGCAGTGCAAACACAAAATCAGTACCTTGATCATAAGATAAATGAACTAAAACCATAGTTCTCAATTGCAGTAAGATGATCTGTGACTTCAGGTGTCCTTTAAATGTAATCAAGGTATTTAATGTTTGATCAGCTGCTTCTCTTCAGAAATTTGTAGGTTTGGTGCATACATTATATACAGGCAATAATAGTAAAAAAATGATAATTCATATTCATTTAGCTTATAGTAGGAAGAAAGAATGCTAAGCACTTTAAACTTCAATATGTAGCTCTTATGTAAGAAAACTATTTTCCTATTTTATGCTCATAAAGAAAACTAATGCTTAGAGAGAGTTTAAGTAATTTACTTTAAATCACCCAGCTATTAAGTTGTGAAGTTGAAATTCAAATCCAGGCAGTCTGACTACACAGCCCATGCTCTTAACCACTGAACTGGACTAGAAGGAAAGAAAATGCTAATGTGTTCTGCTAAGCATTGCATTTCTGCCAAGGACTGACTTTAATACCAAGAGAGAATTGGTCTTTTGGAATGAAGCCCTAAGGGAGAAAGAAGAAATAGAAACTTTGAAATAAAAATGATGATGACCATAATAGGAGCAAGTTTTAACATTATAATTCTTTCATTAAAATGTTTGCCCACTTAGCTTCTAGGAAACTTAAAATGCTATTCTACAGATCCTGTGAATTTCTATAACTATTAATTTGGTTTACTAATTTTATTATAGAAAATATATTTTATTATATACAATTTACTAATTCTATGATTTATTAATTAAGTAGATAAATATACATTTCTATTTACAACAATGTCATCATTTGTTTCTAGTGAATTCTCAAGGAATAATTGCATAGCCAAATACATAAATTTACATTAAAATATATAGACTCTTTTAGATATTCTAGCATCTTCTATAAATTAATGATAACATTCCCCATGTCTTAAGCATGCATTTGTCAAACACCTTCTCATTTGAGACTATCATATCTATATAGATATATATATCTATATTATATCTATATATATGCATGAATAAGATTTTTTTAATTTTGGTGACATGGTTTAGACACTATTTAATGGAAGAGAAGATTATAAATATAAACAAATCAACTTTTTTTATATGAAAATTGTACCTCAAGATTCAAACTTAAAATAATCACTCTTGGTAGGTAAGAGTAAAATATACATATATATGTATATTGCAATTACTTAAATGTACATATATTATTATATAGGAGTAATTATTAACTACTGACAGCTTAAAATGCCTTTTAATTTTATCATCAAAATATTAATAGTTTATTAACTAATGTTTTGTTAGTTCTTTAAAATACACTCTATGGGCACCCCAATCATATTTTATATCTGAAAGATTCCCTCAGAAATTTCCAAGTAGGAATCCCACATGGTCCTCTGAGTCAGGAGCGTTTTCTGAGCACATAGTCAGGAGTAACTCCTGAATACCATGGATGTGGCCTAAAAAGAAACAAACAAACAAAACAAAACAAATCAAAACAAAACAAAACAAAAAAAGAAGTGAGCCTCCAAGGATCAGTCCTTGAGGAAATGTACTGATTACTACAGTGCCTGCTAATCTACAACTTAAAAAGAATAGTTTATTCCTGTTTTATCTGTTTTTTTTCTTTTTTTTCTATCAAAATCATTCTTTAGTACAGTGCAATCAGCTTTGAATACATGTTAGTGTTACCTTCCAATATACCAGTTTGCTGCTAATAGCATGAGAATGTGATTGGGCCTTCACTGGTAAAGGTATTGCAAATATACAACAGAAGAAATGAGAAGAAGGGTTCTTATGAATAGTGGTATGCTAGAAAGTGATAAGTAATGTGCACTATATACATATAAAATTATAGTTGTATACAGTAATATTGCACTTGCCTTACACAAAGCAGACCCTAGCACCATGGAACACAATGCTCTGCCAAGAGCAAGACTGAGCACAGAAAATAGGGCCACAAAAAAAAAAAGAATTAAACTACTTGCATGAAATTTTAATCTTTAAACCCTCAGGTCTCAAACTTTTTAAACAGGGCAAGTTCACTATCCCTCAGACCATTGGAAGGCCAGACTATAATTTTTAAGAAAAACACACTATGAACAAATTCCTATATACAGTGCACATATCTTACTTCAAAGTTAAAAACAGAATGCGAACAAATATATTATTTAAAATGAAGAACAAGTGAAGTTAAGTCAACAAATTTAACAATATTTCAGTGGGAACTATAGGCCTGCTTTTGGTGGGACATAGTTTGAGAACCCCTTTCTCTGAGATTGAGAGGAATAGTCGAGAGAGAGAGAGAAACAGGAGAACTGGGGAGTGTGATGCGCATCCTATACTTGTGCACTGAGTGCCCAGGAAGAGTCAGCTACTAAGCAGGAAAGGCTGCAGTGGCAAAAACTACAGCAGGTTAGCTAAAGGTCCTTATTAGGTCATAGTTTGAGGACCTTGGACATGGTTTGAAGATCTTTGCTTTAAACCAAGAAAAAATTGACAAAGGGTAAAAGTATATAAATCATTTTGAAGGAAAATATTCTGTTTTTATTTTCTCTATGAGGAAACAAAGACTTTAAAAGTGTGATCTGCTGTGGTATAAGTTTTAATTGCAAGGAAAATAATGTAAAACATGAAGAGAGTTTGAACTGGCCAGGTTGACAAGACCCTTCAATTTAGTCCATAGCGCAATATCATCAGTAAGGAAGGATATTTTGACAAACAGGCAAAAAAAAGTATGTCACAATATGATCAGAATGTCCTCATTGCCACTTCTGCTTCTGTATATTTACTTTGCTTTAGGTAATCAATGATATGGGGTAAGAAAGTCCTTGTAGATTGTGTGTAAATTGACCTCTTTCCTCTTGTTTCAGGCTCTAAGTCTTTTTGACTTGTGAGCCCTCAGCAATGAGCTTTAATAAATTTATTTCTATACTCTACTCTGTATCCTCTGTTCTGCACAGCAGATAACCACCTAATACAAATCTTTAAAAAAATTGCCAGAGACCTACATTGGTTTTAGATCCAGCTGTTTGTTTCTAAAGTTTATACTCCTCCCAATTTTGAGGAGTGGAGCAAACTCTATAAAAATTTAGTTGACAAAGATATTTCATTAAAAATTAGAGCAGTCAGAGGCCAGAGAAATAGCACAGCAGTAGGCGTTTGCCTTGCAAGCAGCCCATCCAGAAGGATAGTTTGAATTCCTGCATCCCATATGGTCCTCTGTGCCTGTCAGCAGCAATTTCTGAGCGCAGAGCCAGTTGTGGCCCAAAAACAAAACAAACAAACATACAAAAAAGTAGAGCAGTCAATAAAAGAGTGAGTTAAAAGAAAATTAGGGGCCCGGGTGATAGTACAGCAGTAGGGTGTTTGCCTTGCCTGCTACCTATTGGGGATGGACCCAGGATTGATTCCCGCATCCCAGTGGTCCCCAAGTCTGCCAGGAGTGACTCCTGAGTGCAGAGCCAGGAATAGCCTTTGAGCTTGCTGGGTATCACCCAAACCCCCGCCAAATTAAACTTTCAATTTAATGTACTGCTAACAAGAATTAACCAGTAAATTGACACCTAACAGTAAAACTTGTTGTTCCAAATTCTATAAAAAGCAAATGATTGCTCCATTATGTTGAGGGTTTCCCCCTAGCAAAAGAATGGGGCTTCAGGGTTTGCAGGTCTGTAGTATCCCTTCAACAGAAAATAATTTCAGGAATAGTGAAGCAAAGTAAAGTTCATAAGGAAAGGAAAAAAGAAGAAACATATTCTCAGAAGTGAACATGAGCTTCTTCAGAGTGGTGAAAGCAAAGTGCACATTCCAGGCAGGCATACTTGAAAATAAATGCATGATCCAAACTTCCAAGAATATTCCTCTGCCAAGTAAACCCTGAGCCCTCACCTCCAATGTTTTTGCTAGGGCAACTATCTAGGGGAGCATTTAAAACAATTGATGGTTTTCTTTTAATATTAGTTGCATGGCCTTTGTTCCAGAGGTGGAGCATTTACACAAAGGATTCTGCCACCTTCCATCACTGGGCCTGAAATTCTGCATATCAGTGGTTTCCCAGATTCCAACAATGAATCATTTGTGTCATAGTTCTGTACATCTTTGGCTATTTTTGCTTTCTAGACAATATTATTCCCAGTATTAATCACAAGGACTTCTCTATCTTATTCTTTTAAAATTCAGTTAAACAAAGAATCAAATGCGAAAGAGAAGTAAAACTGAAAATATATTCACATTTAAAATTATTAATAATTGCCATGCATGATAAAATATTAATGACCATCAGATAGTCAGTGAATGTTTAAGGGAGAGATTTTTTTATCATCTAATAAAATAGCTGAATATTATTTACATGCTTAGCTTATAATCAGGTATAAATGCAAGAATATTAAGATGTAAAGATATGGCAATATCAGCCTCTAAACTTGAAGTATGAAGCAGACATTAAAAACAGATAAAATAATTTCAGAATTATAAAATTTTAAATATAGAGATGAATGTCCAAGTTGAAATTTGTTCACAATAACCTGAGTCTTACTATCTGTCCAGCCTTGAATCTTGGATCCCAGACATAGAAACGACACAGTTCTTCACGACAGTTACAGGAAACGAATTCCATCCAGGACATCGTCAATACTGCTCAGACACCAACAAATGCCAGCTCTAATATGATATCTTGACAAGGAGGAAAATGGGAACAACTTGACCTGAGAGCAGGTGATCCTACCCCTCCAGCTGACGATAAGACAAAATCAGAAGACTCGTCACCCTTTGATCAGTCCAAAAGCAAAGATCGCAATTTACAGATGACTAGCTGATAGAACCAAGACCTGACTGTATGCATCCTGTGATCAATAAAAAAGCCCTAGTTTAGGGTTTGAGCTACGACCTGCACAACAACCATGATCTCCAGTTCCAAAGGTCCGTCTGAGACAATCGCAACAGAATGGGTCTTCTGGAAACACAACAAAAGACGCTATCATAGGCCCCATCCTAGAAGACAGATTAAAATGACACTGAGGGAACAGAACTTCTAGAACCACGAAGAAAGGCTTCATCATAAGTTCCATCCCTTGACTTGTGCAGATACCGAGATCTCTAGATACAGAGATCTTATTTTATCACCCAGGACAAGCAGAAGTCTTCCAAACATCACAAAAGCACCAAGGGGAGAGTAAATGAACCTGAACGAAGTTCAGTTTAATCCCATGAGTTCATAGTTAATTCCATGACAATATACTCCAAGAGTAGAGAAACCCTGTATCTCTTAGACCAAGGGAGCTCCTTTTCGAATGACCCCAATATTTACTGTGCCTGTGCAGGAGGGGAATAAAAAGGCACAATTTTTTTTTCTTATATCTATCTAGGTTTTGTCGATTTCTTCATTTTGGTATGGTTATTGAAGTTGTTGTCTCCATGTATATTTATTTATTTTCTTGTTTTCTTTTTCTTTAGGTGCTCTGCCATGTTTTTTATCTCAAGACCATGGCTTTTATGTGGTGCTTATCTTTATTGTTGGAGTGCTCACTCAATATTTTATTTGACAATTCTTTTTGTACTGTTGAAGTATTTCACCTTGTTTTTCCCCTTCCTCTCTCAAACAGATGATGAGAGCCTCTAGAAGGACTCCGCCCATTTTCAGCATATTTAATTTTTACCCCAGTTTATTACTTTTCTCTTCGTCAAACAAAACCAAATAACTGGAACTATCTAATACTGCCTCCCAGTTAGAGGAGGAAACAAGGGAGGTACCAAGACTGAAACAGGTGTAGGACCACTAAGTAGTAAGCTAGTCTCAGAGGGGACCATTTAATCTAGCAGCCCCGGGGGTGAGGGAAGTCGGATGAGAACAGAGGTGTAGGGAGGATAATTCGGTGATGGGAATCCCACTGATATTATGTTAATATGTACCTAAAATATTATTGTCAACAATATGTAAGCCACTATGATCAAAATAAAAATTATATTTAAAAAATAACCTGAGTCTTATCAAAGTACTGATAAGGTGGTGAAAACTTTAGTGGAGATAAGAGGAAGGAGGGCAAGCAGGTATGCAGTAGGGAAGGACCATCCCCTTCCCTCAAGGCATGAATTTTTGAGGTATAATAAAACCAAAAGAGATGATTTTGAAGTGGTAGGGTCTGGGGTCAAAGTTTACGACCACGCAATTGAAATAAATCACAGCAAAACTTTATTCTATCTGCATATAAGCCCCAATCTGGCTGGTCAGGGCCACCTCCTGCAAGTGGCAACCCTGCCCATATTTCCAAACCAGACTGTATAGGGAGAAGATAATGAGGTCCTAGAGTTTCTTGATCTTTAAAATGATTGGCTGCTGTCTAAGATTTCCTGTCTCCATGAGGAGTAATTCCTACTATAAAGAGGAAAACTTTTTGACTGTATTTAAACAAACCCAAGCAGTGTCATCAGCATCAAATAAAAATTACTGAAGTTGCCAAGAAAAAAGAAAAAACAATGTTTTTCAAATTTACAGAACATACAGAAAATTATTATACATATAATTTTAAATTTCATTTGGAAAACCTTAATTTCTGTAGTTTCTAAAAGTCCAATTTTCATAGAGTTCTGTAACATGAGTCTAGAGCATCTAAGCTCCTTTTCCATAGAATTCTCTGTAGAAAAAAAGAGCTCATTTCTAATTTAGAGACATACTAATTACAATCCAGCTTGACCAATTTCTTTTCTACATTCCAATATGCAACCAATGGATTAGAGTATCACAGAATCCTCTATTTTTTATTCATAACTCCATGCATTTTTTTTATCCATAACTCCATCCATTTTCTTTCTCCATCCTTTTTCCCAGTAGTCTGACCACTGCAGCCACCACTGGCACCACATGCACCCAGCTTGAAGTACTAGAGAGGGCCTTCTTGGCTCCATGATCTGACCTCTTTCCATGCCTTTTCCTGTAATTCCTCCCAGGGCAAACAGCATCTCAAGTTAGCAGTGAAGAAATCTGCACTGTGACTTCAGGAGGGAAACTTGAAACTATCCTCTGTCAATTTGGAAAGAAATTGCTAGACAGTCTTACACCTAGCAGGAGCAAATTTTCCTTTATGGTACTTATTAAATAACTTTAAACCAGTTCTAGAGATTTCCCATCTTTTAGATATCTCAAAGTAGAGTACCATTATATTTAGAAAGCCTTTACTAAGATTAACATGAAACATTGAGATTTTCACTTTTAAAGCTATATTAAGCCCAATATTAAGTTTGATGTGGCAAAACTGACATAGAATTGACTTACTTTGACAATTTTATGCAGTCACATGAGCTGGGCAAAGATATTATCAATGTTGTCTGGAAAAACTAACAACAATAACTTGCAACATTTTCTGTCTAATTTTTCAACCTTCGAAACCTCTAAAGTTAGAGTTCCTCTCTACATGAAAGCTAAAATGGCCCATTTATTATCTTCAGTTAGTTATCAGCTGTTAAATCATTAGCATATAGACAATACATTTCTTAGATTGTCTAAGAGGAAAGGTCTAGGAATAGTTTACTTGCTTAGATAACAGGAGCCAATCCTGATCTTTAATCACTGATAGGATCCATTCACGCAGTATTTTCAAAATTACATTGTAGAGTAGTACGTAAAATTAAAGAAGCTTTTTATTACCTGCTTGGATTGTGTTTTAAAACAGCCACTTTTCTTTCTCTCTTGAGCCAAATATCCCACCATTGGAAGGGGCCAGGATGGCTCCCCCAGGCCTGCCCTCTCACCACCACCCACCACCATCCACTCATTGTCCTTGTCACTCCACCTACCTCCCTTCCCTCTTTGACACTTCCACTTTCTGTGCTCCTATGGACAGATGCACAGGCATCTTCAGTGTACATAAGAAGAGAAGAAGGGATAGTAGACAAACGTTTTCTCCACCAGGGCAAGGATGTCATGGAGAGACAACGTGGGGTCTGACCTCCCTGCTCCTCAAGATATCTTCCCTTCATTTTGGGTCCCTCCCTCCCCCTTTTTCTATGCACTTGAAGACATGTTCAATAGATGTTCCAGGCCCCAACTAACAATGGCAGGAGGGAAGCTGAGGTTGACAAAGGAAGACATGTTATCTCCAAGGCAAATTGAGCACTGTTACCCAACTAAGATTGTCCAATGTTTCCTAACTCTCCTATGGTGTTCTTTGGCTATTTCTAGGGGAGTAAATAAGACTCTCCTCTGGTACAAGACTTACAGATTACACTATACAAAAAACAGACACAGTCTCAACCTCAGGAACACAACACCGAATTTTGTTGAGCTCAAACCAAACTCCACCAAACCCAAAGTTCCTCTTGATCCTTGTTTTGAACAGACAAGACATGACACAGAGAGAAAATAATACAGCATGATTATTTTAATCCTTAAAACACAAATTAACACAAATACAGAGAGACTCAGAGTAACTGGGACCCCCAGTGGGACTTGAATCCATGAGGTCCAGGTGGGACTCAAATTCACATATCAGCCTCAACAGCAATGCTAGTCTACCTCCTAGTGGGAATCAAACTTTCCAAGCACCTAGTGAGACTTGAATCCATGTAGACTCCTTCAAGTGCTAGCACACCCTTCAAGTGGGACTTGAACCCACAAGGCATCTAGTGGGGTGAAAACTCATGTTGTCATGAAGGCTGGTGATGAAAGCCGTCAAACCTGCATTTCCTGGTGGGAAGAGTTGGGTGTCCCTACATAACCTATGGCCTTGGAAAGCAATATTGCATCCAACTTATTTTCCTTGGGACCCCACCATATCTTCATTCCCTTAAGGACTTCACTTACGTTGAGAGAGTCCCAGTCAACATCCACAGGATAAAGGCATTTATGTTGGCTAATGAGTCATCATCATTCAATTCTGGATGAGCTTCCAAAGTTAGGGTCCAGATTTGAAGGGGGAGACCACTGACTTGAAATCAAGCAAGGAAGACTTCATTTCATCTGCCAAGAAGCCCATAGCCTCCCAGATTCCAAAATCAGATTATATAGAGTGGGTATTAAAAAGTTCTAACTTCTGTTGATCTTTAAAATGATTAGCTGTTTGTCTATGGAACCTTCTTATCTCTTCCTCGTGTCCTTTCCAGCTAGACTGGTATGGCCAGAGGTTTTGGGGTGGTGTTAAAAAGAAAATTAGTCTTGAGAAAGAGAAGGTTAAGAGGATTTGTTGGACCTGAGTTCTGAACAAGGAGGGACACCATTTTGTAAAGGCCATATGGCAGGCTAATTCTTTGTTTCTGAGCAGGAAGAGATAGCATTTTGTAAAAACCACATATGGTAAGCCACATGTTCATTCTTCAAAGCCTATTTCCATAGAACCCCACACGAAGCTACCTGAACATACCAGGTTGCTTATAAGGGAAGGACAAGAGAGCAGTAGGAAGGTACTCCTAGACAAGAGCCAATAATTTTAAGGATCATCAGAAAGCTTGAACCTCTCTATATCCCTTCCCCATATAATCTTTCTCATGACCTTGCATGAGGCTCATCTCCTTTGGGGGATGGCCCTGGCTGGCCAGGCTGAGGGGGGATCTTCTTAACAGACAGATTACTGTATATACCCGAACTTGGCTTATACTCAGGCCATACAGGTTACTTGATTCGGTACACGTACAATGAATCAAATGCACATAATCTCTAGGATTAAAGTATTAAACCTTATTCCAGTTGTGTGGGCTCATCCTTGTCTGAAACCTAACACCTACAGCCTCTTTCAAGAGTGGGCAGTGGTAAGTGGAGGGAAAGCTGCAGAGTCCCTTCTTGGGGCTACCACCTTTCTCCTTTCTACTTTACTTAAGTCACCCCAGCACCTCCACCAGCCCCAGAATGACAGGAAAGTTCAGGAGTAAAATATGTGGAGTGAATAACCATGAGGCACACTATTTAATGTAGGAGACGTTTTACTTTTTATTCTGCTATTTATTTTAGATTTGTTGTAGTTAAAAAAATATGCCTTTGATCACTTCTCATTGTATTTAATACTGAAAAGTAAAGAAAAAAATACAATTGTAAATTGTAATGGTAGGTGATCAAAGTTTTGATATTAAACATGTATGATCTCAGGAGAAACACTAAATGTTTGGAAGCCAGTGAAAGTCCCCAAATGACTTAAGTGAAGTGGAAGGAGAAAGGTAGAAAGAGTCTAAGTACACAGCCAGACATGAAAGCAGGAAAGTCCAAGAGGGGAGATTAGGGCAACGCTTTTTTGGATACTATGTACTCAGGCAAAACACATCTGCCCTTCCTTTGTTCCAAATTGACTTAAATAAACGGTTTCTCCCAACCTACCCAACAAGGTTTCTAACAGGAAGAGTTCTATTGCTAGGGTGGTTACCAGGGGTTAGTTAGGTGATAATCTTCTTTGATATTCTTTTCCAAGTCCTTGCTCCTGCTATAGCTCCTCTAAGTAGGGAGTCCAGTTTTCTCAGGTCTTTAATGGTGCCAGGTGAGATTCTTACCAATGATGAATGAATTCCAAATCTTGTCTCTTGGTTTTAGTAGATCTTGAGTGGAGGGGCTTGTTGGGAGAGGGCCCCTACTTGCCTGCCCATCTACCAGCCTGCTACTTCAGTTCTATAAGTCATTTCACGACTCTCCTCTACAAGTTTCTTACTTTGTATAAAATCTTTTCCAATAAAAACAAATAATGCAATGCAATTCATTTTTGCCTTTTCCCTCAACTCTTCCAACTTTGACAAGGGAGTCTCTCTAATCTATTGTACTTTTCTCTTGATTATTATTTACATTATTCAGCTGTTCCTGGTAATTCGCGAAATGATTTTACATGCTATTCTATTTGAAAATTTTATAAGCACATTAGGGTAAATGATCAGTATCACCATTTCCTTTGTTTGCTAGTACTTGCTATCCTCTTGATAGTTTCTAAGAATATACATCGAATGTACCATGTAATTACCACATAAGACTTTTCCCAGATTTCTTAATCAATGCAGATTTTCAAAGCAGATGATAAAAATATATAAATGCAGTGTCTAGGAAAAGACTATACTATAGAAAAGTAATGAATGTATGGATAAGATAATACTTAAATAAAGAAGTAAAAAATATTTAATGCATTTTCTTATATCAATGTGCATATCCAAACAGTTACTTTCTGTTTGCTTTGGTTTTGTTTTGGGCCATTTAAAGCAGTTCTCAGGGCTTGCTCCATACCCCAGGCTATTTGACTTTATCTCTGCTAATATACTGTAAATTTTATGAGACAAAAATTTCAACTTATTTTTATTTTTTATTTGCGTATTTTCTGCATTATGTAAGCTGGTGTGGCATAAGCCATAGTTGCAGAATAGCAGAAGGGTCCAACTGGCCAGACTGCTGGGAGCCTTGAAGTGAGGCTGCAGGGCATCATGACTAGTAAAGCAGAGAGAAAACAATGTATGTCACAATCTGGCCACAGTGTCCTAATCACTGTTTCTGCTTCTGTGCTTTCGCTTTGCTTTAGATAAATTACTGGTAATGAAGATGTAGGGTGAAAAAGCCCACAAAAATTTTGTATTTATTGACTTTTTTCTCCTTGTTTGAGGTTCCAAGTCTCTCTGACTTGTAGGCTCTCAGCACTGAGCCTTAGTAAATCTGCCCTTATACTCTCCTCTCCATGTCCTCTTTTCTATGCAGTGACTGGCAACCTAACAATTAAAGTAGGCTCTAGGTAAATTAATATTAATTAAATGAATAAATAACATCAAATGATTTACTAGCATCATATTTCCATAATCTTTCCAATGTTTCACATTAAATCTAGGGAATATTTAGCTCTTTAACTGCTTTAAAGAACTACTGAAATATCTTACTTGGCTGCACAAAAGAAAACTTACTACCAGAGGACACTCTAGAGCAGTGGTCGGCAACCTGCGGCTCGCGAGCCACATGTGGCTCTTCACACTTTTAATTTGGCTCTTCTGTTGTGTGGGCAGGGCGGCTGCTCCAGGACTCTGCTTCTTTTTTTTTTCTTTTTAGTTTTTGGGCCACACCCAGCGGTGCTCAGGGGTTACTCCTGACTGTCTGCTCAGAAATAGCTCCTGGCAGGCACGGGGGACCATATGGGACACCGGGATTCGAACCAACCACTTTGGTCCTGGATCTGCTGCCACTGTGCCTGTCGGTGCGCGTCCTGTGTGCAGCTCAGGCCGCTGGCTCCAAGATGATACTCAGTATCAACCCCAAACAAAGGTGTTCCCCCAATGTCATCCTTTCTTAAACTTCTTCCTTTGATATGTAAAAGCCCACTGAATATATACTTCTCTCTCTCTTTCTCTCTTTCTCTTCTCTCTCTCTCTCTTTCTCTCTCTCTTTCTCTCTCTTTCTCTC
>PVKC010011227.1:0-24916 GCA_004027635.1 Crocidura indochinensis
AAGAAAGAAAGAAAGAAAGAAAGAAAGAAAGAAAGAAAGAGAGAAAGAAAGAAAGAGAGAAAGAAAGAAAGAAGGAAAGAAAGAGAGAAAGAAAGAAAGAAGGAAAGAGAGAGAGAAAGAAAGAAAGAAAGAAAGAAAGAAAGAAAGAAAGAAGAAAGAAAGAAAGAAAAAGAAAGGAAGGAAGGAGGAAAGAAAGGAAGGAAGGAAGAAAGAAAAAAGAAACAAAGAGAAACAAAGAAAGAAAAAGAAACAAAGAAAGAAAGGTAAAGAAAGAGAAGAAAGAAAGAAAGAAAGAAAGAAAGAAAGAAAGAAAGAAAGAAAGAAAGAAAGAAAGAAAGAAAGAAAGAAAGAAAGAAAGAAAGGGAAGAAAGAAAGGAAGAAAGAACAGGAAGTAAGGGAGGGAGAAAAGAAGGGAGGGAAGGAGGGAAAAAATTAAATAAGAAAGGAGAGAAAGAAAGAAAACTATAAAATAACAATATATTATAAAGTAAAAATAAAAAAAGAAAACTATAAGGTTACAAAAATAAACCTAATCTGGTAATCTGAATATTCTATAATCATTAGAGAACAGTTGAATTGTTTAAAACTATTTGTAGTATTTTTTAAACTCAGATGATTTCACTGTAAATGTCTAACAATCATTTAAAAAAACTAGTACACATATTACATACACTTATAAATAATAAAACAGTATGAACACTTATAGATAGAACAATCTATATATTGAGTATATTTAATTCATTTCATAAACCTAGTTTTTGTTTTGTTACCAGAGGTAGGGGAATAGAAAAAAAGGGCAAATCAATATCACTGATAAATGTAAACATCAAAATCCTCAATAAATATTATTTATCCATATCTAGCAATATAAGATATAATTTAGATACTATAATAAGTGGAAATTTTTCTATAACTACAAATCAGGCTCATTAAAACACCATATATAAATATATAGATAAATATAAACCATATTTATGGGAATTAATATCATAAGACAATGATATGTATAAAGAAAAAATGAGGTTGACAAGTGAGTAACAGAGATCCTTGCACCGTACTTCAAGAAACCATAATAGGCTGCGATTGCAGTGATAGTGCAAAAGTCAGGACAATTCCCTTGCTTGCAGCTGACCAGAGTTCTCTCCATGACATCCCAGCGGTCCTTTAATCCCACCAGAATTGATCCCTGAGCACAGAGCCAGGAAGAATCTTCGTGCATCGCAAAGGTGGCACTCTCAAAAACATAAAAATAAACAAGTTATTAAAAGTTAAATGTTCACGTACAGTTCCAGACTCTATATCGTCCCTACGACTGCAGTCCCTCGCGAGAACATCTAGCAGTAACAAAAGTATTTCTAGCATTGGGTTCCTCTGTTGCTATTTCAGCTTGTTTTCTACTCAAGTTTTGACAATATTGTTTTTCTGATCTGATTCGTATTGCCAACATGCATTTATTACTAATCTCATGAGTTCTGGAATAGAATATGAAAGGTTTACAAACAGAACTCAGATGTTTAAGATATTACTTTTAGGGATCAAGTCACGTTGTAGATTTGACTCAACAAATTTTGCTAGAGAAATTCTATTGTCTGACACACACTTGCCATGCACCCAACTGACCTGAGTTTGATCCCAGCATTTCATATGTTCTCAGGAGTAATTCCTAAGCCAGGATCACTAATGACCACTTAGTGTGGCCTCCAAACAAACAAACAAACAAAAAGAAAAATGGTTAAAGCTAATAATTTAGTTCAAGGAGATGAGTCTGAGTCCATTCCCAATGTTCAGGTCTATTATATTAGACTGAGACATCCTTTGTCCCACCCACAATGTCTGTTTACATTATGACACCCTGGACCTATCTTTGTTCTACATGCCTGCCTCCAGCATATGTTGGCCTAAACTTTCAGATGAATTAGTTTTTAGGGGGGAGATGTCTCTTTCCACTTTTCATATTTATTGTTTATATTCAAATGAAAAGCAAAAATAAAGCAAAATTGGGCTACACTATCTTGGTCTTTACCACTGTTTCTTGTTCTTTTTATCCAAATAAGAAGCAAAAATAAAGCAAAATTGGTCTACACTCCTCATCAACAAAAACATTTCAGAGGTTTTTTCCATATTAATCAGAATAAAGCATTAAAATATTCACAATGGCCTGTTAAGATCTGTATTAGTATCTAGCCTCCTCTTTACTTATTCTCTACTGTCTTTATATGGTTCCCTTCTGCTACTAAGCAATTAATACTTTTTGACAAAACCAAAATTGATATTTACAAGTTGGACCTTGGAGTAAACTTTCAATTTATCCAAAAATACCTGTCTCACTGCCTTGAATGCAACTAAATAATTTTCTTTCGTTCTCTCTGCCAGTGTCATTCAACCAAAAGCTCTACTGTAGTCTTAATTTTCTTCATAGCATATATCAAAATGAGCTCTATCATTATATGTTATCATTTATTTTAGACTTACTTGTTTTATGGGTCAGAGATGATGAAGTTCTTGTTTAATAGCTAACTCTTCAAATAATGCCAGGTATAGATTATGTGCACACAATAAATTATTAGTGCATGGTTGAATTTATTCAAAACTGACATTTAATTTACTACAAATTTTTAAACATCTAAACTATGACTCATTGCAAGTTTTGCCTTATTTTCCTAATTTTAATTAACATGCAAAATGATATAAAAATACATATGAGTGCAACTTTAAAGTAACCTTGATTTCATCTATTTTAGCATTTAATTTTGCTTTTCTCTTTTAACTAATATACTTTAATTATAATTAACCAATATATTCTCTTTTAACTAATATACTAATATATTCTGTAATAGTGATATCCAAGAGACTATTTATATGATAAAATTTCTAAAACCTTTCCAGATTGGTCATTTTATTTACTTCACCTTCAGATTCAAATGAAGAATATAAATACTGGGGTATGACGGCTTTTCTCCCCTTTCATGTTTTAAAATATTACTCCATTATCTTCTTTATCTTCCTGCTTGAAGTATTAGCATTGAGAAATATTATGGCCCTGCTTCTGTTGCTAATTTTCTTAAATGACTTGCATTTTTCAGAAAGTGTAGCCTGTAAATTCATGAGCATTTTCTGATTTGTTGATTTTTCCTTTGGTCAAAGTTGCTATACAATATTTAGAATGTTCCAAAGTTTCAAAGATCAAGTGTATCTTTTAGCTAGTAACAATAATAGTAAACACATATAACAAATGTGATATTTAAATGTTGTCCCATCTATTTTAATTATGAATCTCCTTGTTTAATATGTTTATCATCTTCCTGTGTTCATAAATATCCAACCATTCTCTGAATACCTAACAATATTTCTACATATGATACAAATATAGTTTTATACATGTGAATATATAATATAATTATATTTTATATATAATATATGTATTATATAATTATAATTATATTTTAAAATAGCTATAGATTCATAAATAATTCTATACAGATATATAAATAATAGTATGTAACTATCATTCTAAAATGAATATCTTGTTCTTTTAAGGTTTTCAGGAAAAATATTCCAATACTTATTTTAAAAATATTACAACTATAATATGCTTTTTAGAATTTCCTTGAAATTTCAAGGTTTTATTTTTTTTATTTTGGGACACCAGAGATTGAATCCAGGTCTTTCCTGGGTCAGCCACATGCAAGGCAAACATCCTACCACTGAGCTATTGCTTCGTCCCCTCTTTTCAAGTCTTATGCTATCATATTGCTTTTTGTAAAAGGTTATTCAGAAAACAGCAAAATTACGACTTCTTCAAAAAAAAGTGTTTTCTAAAAATTTAATTTAATTTAAAATTTTACTAGCATTAACTGACACTTCTTCCATATGTTTGCATCTGTTTCTACCATTCATCCATGCAGCATATATTTTTATTTACTGAGGTAAATGTTTTATATTTCTCGCAATAATTTTATATTAACAAAAATCTGGTGTCCTAATATTTTAATTCTTGTATTTAAAACTATTTTTCTTTGTGTTTGTTTCCTTTAGATGTTAAGATTATGTTTGTATTCAGCATATAGTTCTCTAGTAATTGGGTACAGATGAGGTATGTGAACCTGAGAGAACTTTGCCACTACTTTAAGGCAATGTATTGGAGAAGTTTATTCTTTCATTTGGTCAGCATCATGAAGGACTTAGCGTGCTCCTTTTCCATCTCCATTTCAAATTATCCACTCAAAGCCTAAGCCAGAAAAAAAAAACACTTTAGTGATGAGCACAAGCAGATTTATATGGGAAAAGTAAATGGGTAAATAACGCCATGATTATTCTAAATTCTGTTTCTGAATTAATCTCTTCATATTATCAGCTCTGAACAGAAAGACTCAAAAAGATGTCCCAATATACACAAAAATACTTCTCTTCTCTGTATTTTAGATTGTGTTTTGCTATTTCAGTTCAATTACATCAGTCTTCAGTATTTTCAAACATTTTTCAAAATTTTAGGTTAATTAGTATCTTTCTAATTTGAAAAATTCTTACAATTTTGAAGTTATAAGCTTTTAGTCATCATCTTTTGAATCAATTTTGCACTCTGATTTGTGTCAATTCATTAAACAAATATTAAATTGCATGTTATCTTTCTGTGCTTCTTTATAGAACACTGGAAGACTACAAAGGCTAGAAGTCAATGATAAACTGTGTATTTGAATATATGTCTCTTCAGAGTCAACTGTACTTCACACTCCTCTAAAAGTGTGAACCAGATTTCCTGTTTAGTACACTTTAGAATAATAAATGTCAGTACAAGAAAGATAGCATTCTGCTGCTCTTTATAAAACAGTATATCTGTCTATAAAAATATTTACATATATACAGTATATCTGTATATAAAAATATATCTTTATTTACATTGAAAAGTATAAAGAGTTGGATCTAGAAGGAAATGCCCATGATTATATATATTAATTATTTAAAATTTGATAAGGAGATAAATTTCAGCCATACCATATGGTTTAATTGTGATTGAATAATAAAGCTGAGTCAAATATTCTTATTTTTATGCGGCTATTTTTCTTTCTATTATACCAGGATGACCCTAGTAGTTTGCACTTATCCTTTCCATAAATAAAAGGAGCACAAAATTATAGTGAAGTGTTAATATTATACATGGTTTCATATATATTTGCATTTCTTAAATTATATTTTCTACTTTAGTATTTTTCTCTTGCTTTAGATGAGTCATTTTAAGTCAATTGTCTATTTTATTTTTATTAACTTATGTGATTATCAAACTATAGTGAATTTGTATTACGTATCAAGTTTATATAGGAATCTGAGAATAAAATATGTAAAAGGGAAAAAGAATAACTCAATCCTTTCTGGAAACTGTTCATTATTTTGATCTAGGTGGACATAATCCATATGTAAAAGCAACATTATTATTTTCAGCATTAATAAATATGTTTCTTCCCTTGAGAAGCTTCTTTCTGCTGTATTCTATAATTTAAATTGCTGATTATAGTTAGGGAAATAATTAATAGCATTTCTTTTAATTTAATATAAGAGCCTTATTAATATAAGAGCTTTATTTCAGATAGCAATAAATTTTTCTCAGGATTTAATTTTATTATTCTATTATTTATGTTTCAGTTAAGAAATGTAACAATATTAACAAATTATTTGTATACATATTAAGCAATTTATAAATAAAAACAAATTTAAGTGATTATGTAATTTGAAATATAAAAAATCTCTCTAGCACAATCAAGTCAAGTGAGAATGTTAATAAATAAAATCAATGACACTAGTCTAAATTCAATCTAAGCCAAAGCAAAATTTGTGTTTAGATGGGTACATTATTGTGACAGAAAATTTACTGATACTTTCAAATTTTAATTAAAAATATAGTGAAATTATTATGTTTTATATATCTGGAAATTTCTCCTTTATTTATATTAGCTCCAACCTTTTCCATTTCTCTGGTTCTCTTATCCTTTACATTTTTTTTATTTAAGTCACTAGACTAGTTAGAATGCAAAAGTGAGATCTTGGAAACAATATATATAAATATATAGATATATAGTATATAGGAGGATATTTTTGTGTGATGACACCCTGTGAGAGAATAGATAATAATTGGAAGAAATGCACTTGATCTGCATTTTCTATCCATAGAAAACACATATTTTTATACCACTATCTGAAAGGAGTCCAATTATATTCACATTATATCCTTTTACCTTAAAACCCTTATCATGCCAAAACATGCTGAGAAATCTACTTTCAAACACTCACCCTACAGAATCCTTTGTGTAAATCTACTACTTCCAATGGCTTTATAGAACCCAACAGTGCCTCTAGAGGGTTTTCTTTGATTTCCTCTAACCAAACAGCATTGAGTAAACAGGAAAGCCATTAACTCTCCCTTATCTGAAACTCATTTTGCACTTCTAATATTTCTTCTTTTTTTTCCCAGAAAGGTTTTGTAATCTCGATTGGCACTGTGTCTGCCTTTGGGCTATTAACTCTCACTTATAGATATTAACTTAGAAAGATCTAAATATTTTTGAAGTGAAACTAGTTTCCTATAGCATGATAAGAAATTCAGTACATAAAATACTTCGAATTAAATGGTACTGAATTTAGAAAATATCTTTTCAGAAAGAGTGTGGATGACAAATGTGAAATTTATTTGACTGAAGTAAAATGTACTGAATGATTTTTAGCAAGGAAGTTGATGAACATTGATACAATTTGTATGACATTACTAATTATTTCAAAGGAAAGTGTATATTACAAATGGGATCACAGATATTTCAGATTACAAAAACTTAATAAAACAATTCTATAAACATAATTTTTATATATTAAATTAATTTCTTGAATTTTTTCATTTTCTCAGAATCAAAGGGACATTTAATTTCTATACTCACGTTATCTTTATATATAAACGGATACTTTATATGTTAGAATACATTTAAAAACCACGAGTTGATTTATTGAGACAGATTATATTATGTACATATAGCATATGTATAATATGTCTAAAGCAACTCAATTTTCCAGATAAGAAAATATTTGTAAAATGTCTATATTCAATCATTTCTCTCTCCCTGATCATTACTTAATCTTTGCATTTTTAATACATTAGGTCTTCTTTAGCTTAAAGTGAACTATCAAATTTCAAGTTTAAAAATATGCTTTAAAAATACTTTAAAAATATGAAACATTGTTTAGTTTACTGTAGCCTTCGCTCTATAAAATTCTTATTCCCTGATCCTATGAGTTCAATAGGTCACTGATATTTTTGTGTGTGTGTGTATTAAAAGAAGAATGAAAATAAAAAAGAATTTCTGAACACGAGAGGTAGTGTAGAAGTTAAGGCAGTTTCCTTGCATGTAGCTAATCTCTATGACTTCCCTGGCACAGCATAAGGCCCGATGAGCGCCATGAGGAATATGAACACTAAAACAGGATCAAGCCCTGAAAACAGCCAGATGGTGACTCAAAATACATTGGGGGGGTGGGGAAAAAAAAAAACAAAGAAAGAGAAAGAAAATGAAAGAACTCTTTCATGCTGAATTTCTTCAGTTTTTTTTTTTTCCTAAATGTCTATTTTTGTTCTTTTCTCCGACTTTATTCTGATCTTCAGCTCAGGAAGCTGATTTTGTTCACAGAATATATCAAGCGACACCACTTAATCTAGACTACTTCCTAATAGATTAAGTCTAAAAGAAGTTTCTTTAAGTATTGGACTGGTGAGATAAAAATTAAAGCCTGGAATCTTAAATCTCTTAGTCTGTTTCTCCATGGTCGTCCCATACTAGTACTGACTTTTCACAGAAGATCAAAGCTTTTCTCAAGGGAGCTACATCTAATTAACCTCTCAATCTACAATAGTCTATGTTATTCTCCTTCTATAACTGGTTCCTCACAGTCTTCTTTTCGTGGCTTAGAATTGGTAACATGTCCGCTCAGAATAGCACAGTGGTGTGGCATTACCCTTGCAGTTATCTTGCAACCTTTCTGTGTCTTTGTAAACAATTTCTTTCAAAGGCTGCCTTCAAAAATAATGAACTATTTTTGGTTTGTCATCTATTTACTACTAACAACTTGACATATAGCTCTTTAGCTTGACTTTCTTGAATATAGATTTTTTTCACCTCCATACCAAGTCCCAATTCTCCCCCAAAATTCAGATTACTCCTGCTTCCCTTTGTTTTGAGATATGCTTCTGTGACTCCCAGTGGGCATAACTTTTTATCCTTTCTAGCAATTCCCTTTTTTTTCTATCCAAAAATAATTGTATGCATCAGTAAACTAAATTGAACTTCAAGTGTTGTTTTGAAATGTATCAAGAAAAGGTCTGTGAATGAAAAACCTTTACAAAATGAGCAATTTGCAGTTGAAAAGCAATTCCAATTACCAAAAGCCATGTTCTCAGGCTCTTTTGTAGTGGTATTTGTTGCTGATTAAATTTCTTCTAATTATATGTGTTGGGACACAACATGAAAATTAAATGAAATATATTACCTCTATGGAAAATAACAATGATCCCTAAAATAACATTCTGAACATGGTATTCTGCTCCGAATAAGAGAATGCACTGCTTGCATTTTGTGTTTAGAACAAATGAATTCCTACTGGGTATATGCAAAGCAATAAACAAAAAGACAATTTTAATATAAATGGATGTTTTTACTTAGGTAATTGTAAAAGGCTACAATAATATTTTAATGTTCTTAATATTATCTATTGCTCAGACTTTTCTTCAATTTGCTTAAAAATACATTTTTTAAAGGTAACATATTTCTATGGTATGGTAATGGAAAACATTTGTTCCATCATTATAGCATTAGGTACTTTGAAGGTATTTTAAAACAAACAAAAATGTATAAATCTTTTTCTTAGGAATGCATTAAGTAATAAATCTAAACAAAAGCAAATGAAAAATGTATGATTTCTATGTAATTAATTCTTGAGAATAAGTAGTGCTAGATTCATAGCACATTAAGCAGGAGATAAAAAGATTTTTAATATCCCTTTTACCTCAATACATCCTCACCAAAATGTTATACTTGTTACAATTAATTAACTATATTGAGACATAATTATCACAACAAATCTATAATTTGCATCAATGTTTGCTCTTAGTTTTCTTTGTTCAATGGGTTTGGAGCACATAGAAATGGTTATGTATTCACCATTATAGCAGCATACAGAGACATGTTACTAACATAAAATTCTTTGCTCAGCACTTATTCACATATTTACCTAAACCCTGAAAACTCAGTGATATTTTTGTCTACTTCAGGCTTTGCTTTTCCTGGAATATATATAATCTGCTTTATTAAACATAGTCCTTTTTGATTGTATAATTTCAGTTATCAATTTGTATTTAAATTTCCTTTGTGCTTTTGTCTGAAAATCTATGTTTGTAGGTTCTTAAAGTAGCATACAGGAGACTCCTAGTGGGTCACTCCTAGTGATAACTGCTATGACAGTGCTAATATAGGAGTTCAGGTCTTGAACCTGGAAATGCCTACTTAAGCAGAGTGGTGCTGAGCAATACTAGAGGATGTGGGAGAGAACTCAAGTGAAAATTTATAACTAAGTCTAGTTCATGCAAGGCCTGCTATCCTATCCTTTGAATTATCTTCCTTATCTTTCTCACATTCATTTTGAGCATGGAATAATATGTCATTGTCTAGATATACCAAAGTTTATGCTATCACATACAAATGTACTTTTCAATGGGTTCCAATTTTTAAAAATGATGAATTAAACTGGCATAAGTATGTGTGCCAGCTTTGGGACTGATGTTCTTTTTCACTTTCTTTGGGCTAACATTGAGGTACAATTGCCGAATAATCACTTAGACTGTTTTATTTAGTGACAGATCCTTAAAATATCTTCCAAAGTGATTATATAATTTTGCATCACAGCTAAATGTTAATGTCTCTATTTTTGTTACATTTTTTCTAACATTTCAAATCATTAGTATCCCAGAATTTGCCATTTTATTGTGCACATCTTTCTCAGTTCAGTTGTTAATGAGCTACAGATTTCATCTTTCAGGACCACTAAAGAGACACTTAAAAGGAAATAAAATGTAATAAATAGAAACAATAAATAATGTAGTTCCTAAAGGAAGTTATATTATCTAAAATAGGTGTCATAGTCCAGAGAAATAACTCAGTGAGCAAAGCACTTGTCTTGACATATCAGACCCAGGTTAGATTCCTGGACATCACGTATAGTCCCTAAGCCAGTTTGCCAGAAGTAAAGTAGTTTTTGAGTACAGAGCCAGGCAGGAGTAACTCCTGAATACTTCCAGGTGTGGTCTTAAAACAACAACATCAACAACAACAAAATTAAACTAAATTTGAAATAAAATAAAATAACTTACTAAACGGCAGAAACAAGATGAGTAAAGAAATAGTTTTGGATGGATCTATAGTATCAAAACATTTTTCTGGATGTTATGTGTCTTTTCTTCAAGGTCACTGATATGGTTTGGGCCTTTTTCCAATCTGCTGAAGATTTCTGCTTCTATATATTTTTAGTATCCTTAATTTCCTTTGAAATAGTTCTTTTTTTAATTTATTTTTATTTTATTGTATTGTCTATCACTCCAAATAATTCCAGCACTTGTAAACATTGAATTTTTGCTTTAAAGTCATTGTGAGACCTGTTGACGTTTTGATGTACTTGAGAACTTTCGTATGCTTCTGTTCCCAATCATTAATACTGTTGGATCCTTTCATCCTTTTTCTTCTGTTTTTTGTTTGTTTGTTTAGTTTTTGTTTTTTTTTGTTTTGTTTTGTTTTCGGGCCACACCCAGTGACGCTCAGGGGTTACTCCTGGCTATTCACTCAGAAGTCGCTCCTGGCAGGCACGGGGGGCCATATGGGGAACCGGGGGATCGAACTGAGGTCCATCCTAGGTTAGCGCAAGCAAGGCAGGCACCTTACCTCCAGCGCCACCGCCCAGCCCCCCAGATTCATTCTTTTTCTTCATTGTTCTTGAATCTTCATGGAAGTAAAAGGTGGAGCTGCAACTTCCAGATAGTCTGTATAAAAATCTGCTACTCCCACTTGCAATATCATGTTAGTGCCTATGACTCTACTGATTTCTATCAGACATGATTGCTTTGTGAGGATTTCTTAAATAAGTGTGAGATCAAACTGGTGTGGTGCTCATATCGTGTATATGCGCATCTCAGAAGAGAATTGGTGGCACCAGTGACCCATAGAAGCTACAGTAGCAATATCTGATAGGCCTGGGTTCTGATCCAGGGCTGAAAATTGTTGAAGTCTGTCCATTTTTGTGTCATCACAGTCCAACTAATTTGTGTAGTGATTAGAAATTGTGATGATATGTACTCAATCATAGCTGTTCAGTGAGCTCATCTTTATAGCTAGAGAAGAATTGCATTTTCCAATGCTAGTTTGAGAATGAATTTTCCAAACTATGGTTTGATGGATAAGGATTACCCCAGAGTGTATCTGAGATATCTGCTTTAGGTTTCTTTCATGGGAATGACTGCTGGAAGCTGTGTCCTGAGAACAAGCATAATTTTTTATTCCTAGGTTTGATTGCTGGCACCACCTAATCCCCCCCAACAAACTCTGTCATGAGTGAGCCATGCACATAGAGCCAAGAGTAAGCCCTCAGTACATCTTGGTGTACCCCTTCCCTCTCAAAAAATGAATGGTTAAAGTGAATGAATATGGACATAACAATGATCAGAACTTAAAGGACACAGTAGAAGGAATACTAGGGGTAAAGGCCTTAGTAATGCCATCCCACATAAGGAAAAAGAAAAAAGCTTACAAATATAATGGGCAAGTAATAAAATGTAGATGATGGTAGAGTGATAGAACCTTATAGAATGGGAGAGCATTTCTGCCCGGGTTTGATCCCCTGTATCCCATATGGTCCACTGAACCCATCTGGAGTGTCCATGAGTGCAGATCAGGAGTAAGCCCTGAATACCTCTGGGTGTGGCCCCTTACTGAACTAAACACACAAATAGAATTAAAATGTATCAGAAGAAATGAAACCTCTTCTTTTCAATGACCAGTAGTGTCTCTTTGGTGACTACCTATGTTAAACACTGACATTGCTCAAAACAGAGAAGAGAAAACTATATATCAAAAGTCTAAGTAAAGATTTGACACTGTAAGGCAATGCATTAATAACTGGCAACTTTCCAATATGCATGAGAAAAAAAAAACTTGCTAACTGAGCATTTCCATGCTGAATGCACCAAAACAAATCACAGTTTCGCACATTCTTTAATTCCTTTCCTCTTTATTGTTTCGATTTGGGGCTCTATCCTAATGTGCTCATTGTTTACTCCTGGTTCTATGTTCAGGAATTATTTCTGGTAGTGCCTTGGTTACCTTATGTGGTGGTAGGGATCAAACCTGAATTTGCCATTTTTAGAGAAATCCCATATCCCTTTATTTTCTCTTTGGTCTCTCTTCTCTGTCTTTGTTTCTCTCTGTCTCTTTCTCTCTCTCTTTCTCTCTCTCTCTCTCTCAATTCCCTTTTCTTAAATTTTAGTCATATAGTAGTTTATAGCAACTTGTCTGGCTACAGGATTCCTCTTCTGTATGAAATCTTGAATATTTTCAGTTTCTATTACCTTAGCACAATCTTTTTTTCAATATGACCAAAGCTTATATTTTAACTTCTAAAAATTTCACCTATAGAGCAGTTTGAAGATGGAATTTAAATTTACTAAAAAATAAAATGACACCTATTCTTGGAAATGTTCTGGGACCATTAGAAAATATGGAGCCATTATTAAATATGCTTCTTTGATCTCATGAATGTTTTTTGACCACTGGTTTTAAGAGATCATTGAATAAAATTCAACTATTAGTCAAACCAACTGTTCCAAATGCCAGTTATTCAGATTTCCTTCAATTAAAATTCCATTTAGACTTAAATATTTTATGTTTTTTGATCCACACATGTCTCATTGATCACTTCTAGAAGATTCAGGGGACCATATGGGTGCCCGGGTTCAAATTTGGGTTTGCTACATGCAAAATAAGCACCTTGCCAGTCACTGTACTATTGCTTTGGCTCATGGACTTAAATTATTAACATTTATATATTTTGTTTGTTTATACAAACATTCTATTCTTACTATTCATTATGATATGACTAACCAGTTTATGGTACATTTCAATTGTATTTTATTAAATTATTTATTTTATGTAAAATAATTTGTTAAATTTAATGTTTTTTTTTAACTTTTGGGTTATAGCCAGCTGTGTTCAGCTGTGCTAACTCTTGGCTTTCAAATCAAAAATCATTTCTGAAGGCTAGAGGGACTATATGAAGTGACAGAAATCAAACCTAAGTCCATAGCATACAAGGTAATTGCCCACACACTGTGCTATCTTTTTATTTCCTCAAGGAAAAAATTTAATACCCAGAAATATGTAAATTTAGGAAAATACCTTCAACTTCTATTTAAAGCGTGTCAAATCTATATGTGTGAGTTTTTCTTTGGGCTTTGTCCAGATTGAAGTTACATAAACCTAATGTCAAATAACTGCTATATAAAAAGTTGAAACCATAACACCATTTTCTTTGTTTTTGTTTCTGTTTTGTTTTGTATGTTTGTTTTTGGGTCAAACCCTGCAATGCTCAGAGGTTACTCCTGACTGAGCACTCAGATATTACTTGGTGGACCATATGGGATGCCAAGGATCAAACACAGGTTGGCCAGATATAAGCAAATGCTCCACTAACTGTGCTATTGGCCCCAAAGACTTTTTTCTTATTTACTTCCAATAAATATTTTGTTTATTGATAAAATATATGTAAATGCTAGATGTGAATGCAAATGTTTCTATAGTTCTATTTTTTTCTAAAATAGATTAAACTTCCATTTTCTGTGTGTCTTTGAAAAATTATTCACCACAAAGAGTAATGAGTTTAGTTAGAGAAGTAACTACATTTTGAACTGTCCTAATAATGAGAATGTATGAGGGAAGTGGAGATCCTGTCTAGAGTACAGGCGAGGGGTGGGGGAGGAGGAGGGAGATTTGGGACAATGGTGATGGGAACGTGATGGTGATGGGTGGTGTTCTTTACATGACTGAAACCCAAACACAATTATGTATGTAATCAAGGTGTTAAAATAAAATATAAAATAAAATTATTCATGTTTGTACATATGTTCATTAGTGATTGTTACGTACTCAGATTAATAAACTAAAATTTTTGGGGGGTCACACCCAGCAGAGCCCAGGGGTTACCCCTGGCTCTACACTCAGAAGTCACTCCTGGTAGGCTCAGAGGACCAGATGGGATGACGGGATTTGAACCACTGACCTTCTGCATGTGAGGCAAACGCCTTACCTCCATGCTATCTCTCTGGCCCCAATAAACTACAATTTTTAAGCACATTCTCAGTGACCTTGGTGTATTCTTCTTTTGCTTTAATATATTTATTATATCTTATATTTTAAACATTTGTATTTAAATACCATTGGAAGGAATTTGGAAGTGTAATTATGTACACAAAAGAATAAAATGTAAATACACCCTTTTGGAAAAATATTAAACCTTTTTATAGAAAAACCTTAGTTTATTGCTGATGAAATATTCATTAAAGGGTTTATGTGATCCTTGGTGGTTAAGTCTTGTCATAATTAAAAAACTATTTTTTATCTTATCATTCCATTTACAAAGAGAATTTAAAATATGAGTATCCATAAGAGTAATGATAGTCTACTATAGTTTTACTGAAAGTAATACACCAGATGTATAACAAATACACTCTTCTTTATGCTTTATATAGATACAAAATATAAGTTTCAGAGCTGCTGCAACTTATTGTGAAATGAATCAACATAAGAAGATAAATATAGAAGCCAATGACAAAGAGAGTTTTATGTGTAATCTTTGGGGTTAGATTAAGTTGAATTAAAATTACTTAATTTTTATCTCCTGAACAAATAATTATCTAGAAATTTACCTAATTTGAATTTCCTTTTCTCACTGGCTAAGATAAAAAGTGGTACAAATACTTTTAAAATTAAAAAAATTATATAGATAACTTATTTTAAATTATCATTTGTTGATACATAAATTACTCAGAATACTTTTCATATATTTTTCAACTAAACATAATGAATAACTTTTAGTTTAGTCAATATTCTGGGAAAAATGGCATTTCATTTTAATTTGGGGGGTTATATAATTATTATTTCCTAATATAGCAATAACTAGGTTCTCATTATTTTACATTACATGAACATACTTATTTTTTTTTGGTTTTGGGGCCACACCCGGCAGTGCTCAGGGGTTACTCCTTGCTGTCTGCTCAGAAATAGCTCCTGGCAGGCATGGGGGACCATATGGGACACCGGGATTCGAACCAACCACCTTTGGTCCTGGATTGGCTGCTTGCAAGGCAAACGCCGCTGTGCTATCTCTCCGGGCCCTATATGAACATACTTTTAATATAGCCTTATTATTATTGCTTTTAAGCCATTTTTACTTTAAATGTAGTGCTTTCGATACCCTTTAAGTTATTTTTTTCTTCAATAATAAAATAACTTACACTATCTCCCCTTTAGGTCCCAGACTTATTTGATATATCACCCTCTTTTCAGAAAAAAATATATTCTGAACACTTCTGAAAAAATCTACCTTCATAAAGCAAAACAAACAAGCAAACAAAAGAAAAAACAGAAATTGTTCCCAAATTGCACCCAAGACTATTTTTATCCTGAATATAACCTGAATCACTCCAGTGACCCAAAGAGTGACATTAGCAATTCACAATCAGCTCTCTAGATCTATTGTTCTCTCTTCTCCCCTCTTTTCCTTTGGATGGGGTAGCAGATATGAAATATTTACTGTGTATTGTTCAATTAAGATTCATTAACTTAGCATAGAAATAAGTGAAGTATACTTTTTTTGGTATATGCAATGATTAGAGTAGAAAATGCTGATCTGATAGACTAAAGGAAAGCAATTGTTCAAAACATATTTTACAGAACTAGAAAGATGATACATTTGGCTAAAACAATATTTATATATCATTACCCAACATATTATTCAGAAACTTTCAATATTTTAAATATTCCAAAAATGGGAAATCATGATCCTAAAACACATGTTTCCATTAGTAACTTTAAGTTGACAAATATAATAACTTTGGTTATTTTCTCTGAAACAAATTAGTATGAGCATCTAGTTACATATGTAAATTGTGTAATTTATATATTATATAGTTTTATTATATAATATAATATGATTGCATTATTTAAAGCATATTAATATACTTGAGCAAAGTTAGTGAGATTAAATAACTAATCATCAAATTAACAACGTGCTAACCAAATAAAATCACATTTAATTTCACAAAATATTATTTATAGCATTCTCATATTAAATTTTATAATGGTATTTAAATTCCTATTTAAAAAACTTAAGTGATACCTCTACTGCCTCTATTGCTCTTCCTAAAGTTAATTAATTTGATAAGAAAAATAAGAAAGTTTGAAAATAAGAGGTTGAGCTGAAAATTAGTGGTGGGTGGAGGATCTGGAGAAGATTCAGTGTATACTGAAGACTCCAAACTGGGTTAGAGGCGAAATTCAAAAAACAAGTTGTCTTTGCACATAATTGATTATGATTGCTATTTTTCTTCCTGAGACTGTTAAAGTTTTTTGTTCTGAAGAAAACCTAAGAACATGAACTTGACGTATTATTTTTCAAATGTATAAAAAACATTTTATAGCTCACACACTAAAAATATCCTCAAATTGTAATGATATTTTAAAAATTACTTGGGTGCCAACATTCTATACTTGATTTTTCGTTATGATACTCAAAAATATTTATTTTCTAGTCCTTTATAAAAAATTTTGCTGACTAATAGAGAAAAACATAAAGAGTAAAGAGTCCTAAGATAATAATATAATTTTACTCAACATTCAATTGAATTGAGTACTCATTACAGTCAGTTATGATCAGACTCTTGAGAAAATTAAGATTCAAGCATTATAAAACTGCCATTTTTGAATAAACTTTATGGATTTTCAAATGTTGAGAAGTAATTAGTAACTATGAGCAATAGAATAGAAAATATTAGACAAATGGGCTTCTGGTGACCTCTGTCTCTAGCGTCCTGGAGCTCTCATTGTTTTTTAAATTTTTGTTCCACATTTTTAAAATGTTTTTATTGATTTCTTCACTTGAAGTGAAAAGTAGCGAATGGCATTTTATTGTAATAACATTATTAAGCTGTAAAGGAGAAGGTCAAGGTTAAGGAATATAAGGAATGCCTATGAAAGCAGGTTATAAGTCAGTTAATAAATCAGATATGACAGATGACATGTATAGGTGCCTGCTTCTGGTTACTCTTAGAAGAATAAGTTCATACCATGGTTGTCAAAGATTATGCATCACTGTAAGAAGTTCATGCTAATCAGTCTATGACTGACATTCTCCTTGGTTTGTTCCAAGTCCTTTCTGTAGGGCTAAGTCATCTAGAAGAAATATAAATGGAAATAAATTAAATTGATTTTTTTAACAAATTGCTTTGGAAAGAACACATCAGCAAATTGTCCTTTAAAAAATGAACAAAATAAGAAATATTTGGAGCCCAGATGAATATTTTTATAGAGAAAACCAATTGTAGCAAAGTAGCTGTAAATAAAATAAAAAGTTCACCACCCAAGTTATATTTTGTTACTAGTAATATGACCAAATTGTCATTTAAACAAAATCATACTTTGAATTTTATAGTAAAATATTTCAGAAAAAATTGATATGAGAATAATAAAATAGGTATTCATATGCTGAAGATGAAGATGAGGCTAACATATAGTGTTATCAAAATTTCCACTTTTTATTAATTTATTCATTTTATTATTTTATAAATTCTTCTTAGATGAAACTGAAATCCTGAAGACTTTTATTCATTCTAGAATGTCTCCATATTAAATTTTGTCTTGTCCCTGAGTGTTAATAATAATATATGTACTTTACTAATATAATCATGATATTATAGAACTAGTTTTATATTAATGTGATCATATTGGATATTTACATTTTCATCTTATTTTTCTTTCAGTATTATATTTTTGGAGTTATTAACATAAGTAACTGCTATTCATAACTTTTACTACTAAAAAGTAAATTGAGTTATAGAAAGTTTTTCTGTTAGCTTATAGGTCAATATCATTTTATATAAAAGTCTTTTTGTTTGTTTTTGGGCCACAAATTGTAATCAGGCCTTTCTCCTGTTTCTGTACTTAAGGATTACTCCTGGAAGGTTCTAGGGACCATATGGGGTGTTGTAGATCGAACCTGGTTCAGTTGCATATAAGCAAACATTCTACAAGTTGTTACTATTGCTTGAGCAGAATGTCTCATAGTTTCTTTGAAAAATTTCAAAGAGACTTAACTGTCTTTCTTTGAGTATATAAATATCATTTGAAATAATTCTTTTAAATTATCTTCAATGTAGGAACGAATGATAGTTTAGTGGGAAGGGATCTTGCTTACACATGGCCAACCGAAATTCTCTACCTTTTTTTTTTTTTAATTGGTTTTTGGGCCACACCCAGTGACGCTCAGGGTTTACACCTGGCTATTGGCTCAGAAGTCGCTCCTGGCAGGCATGGGGGAAAATATGGGGAACTGGGGGATCGAACCGCGGTCCGTCCTAGGTTAGCACAGGCACCTTACCTCCAGCGCCACCGCCCGGCCCCCGAAATTCTATTCCTTGGATCTTTTATGATCTGAGAGCCCACTAGGTACAGTACCAAGAATAACCCCTGAGCACCATTGATAAAAAAGGAAAAAAAAATCTCTTCAATGTAGTTGTTCAAGTTATCTTATTCTTGAAAATGCTAGTAAAATTGAATTATACTTTTTTACCACATAAGTTTTTTTCACTAGCTCTGAGTCTGTGATTTTAATTCCCTAAGTATTTGTACATGTATGAATGTTTGTGTGTGTGTGTTATCTGTAAGTCACTATTTTCTCTCTTTAAAATTTCTATTTCAAACTTTTATACATCTTCTTATACTTTCATTATTCTTCATACTTTTTTATATTTGGCTTTGTATATATTAGGTCTATTGATATGCTTGTGATGTTATTTGTTTTATATTTTAACCTTTAATTTATATGACTATATCTAATAGTCTTTACCTTTTTACTTCCATTTAAACATATCTTTGTTGAATAGAAGATTGCTATTTTAATATATAGAAAATTGCCATAAATTTAAATCCAAGTTGTGATATTTATTTAAGAAATCATTTTCTATCATTTGTATAAAATAGTTTAATATGTTCTTATAAAATTATCTCTCTAGCGCAAATGCAAAACTTGATGTTAGAGAGGTTGGATAAAGGTTTGTAACCTTCCTGATCCTTGTTAATTGTCTATCTAGCTAGGGTGACAGCGACAACGAGGAACTGGAGGAGGATGAGTGAGTGAGTGTAATCACACACACAAAAAAAAAACACCCCTCTGGGAGCACATTCAGGGAGCTTGTTTATTGCAGTAGGGACAAATTACTAATACATGTGATCAGCCAATCATGTTCTAAGAATTTCTCGCTGCGGGAAGATTTTTATCACAGATGAAGGTGGGCTGCTTAGGTCATAAGACAGTGGTGATTTTAAATGTTCAGTCTTTCATAATGGTTGATTGGTAGAACATGAAAAACAGAATGTGGGTCTTGCCTGTTTCAGGATGCCAGCAAGAGCATAGCTCAATAAATGCCTCATTCCTTTACTGGGAATGGCCACTTCTTACTCTGCTCCAGTACGAGCTTTTTTGGCAAGTGATGTCCTGGTATGCACCCGAGCTTCTCTCATGTCAACTACAGTGGTTGCTGTATTTGATGCAGGACCATAAGATATTGTATAAAGACCCTTGAGCCCTTTCAGAAGTGATTTCTGAGCATAGAACAGGTAGTACATCCTGAATGCTACTTGGTGTAGCCCCAAAATAAAGCAAAATATATTTTTATTCTTATTATTTTTGCAATGATGGCATTTAAACCCAGGTCTTCTCAAGTGCAAGTGTCCTCCCTCAAATTCCAGGCTTAAAATTTTAAAAGCAATGATTTTGACATTTAAATATTCATTTCACTACAGTTACTTTAAAATATATTTATGAGGTACATTTATTTTTATTTAACTTTATTAATATATCTATATTCCTCATACTGGTATGAATGATTCTTAAAAATATTTTAAATGTTATATAACAACTTTAGTCGTATCAGTCCATAGGTATACCCTGTTGCCAAAAAATTAACAACTAAATTATTACTTTAAGTTTTCTAAGACATGAAGCTTCTTTGCCTTTTGCTAAGATTAAGTGTAAAATTTTCTAAAACTGTATCAGTCTATTACACTTTCAACTACCTATACTATCTATTTTTCTACATCATAATTCTTTAGAAAATATCAATATTTTATCATTTTAAAATTGTTCAAAATTGGGGCCGAGGAGATAGCATGGAGGTAAGGCATTTGCCTTTCATGCAAAAGGTCATCGGTTCGAATCCCGGTGCCCCATATGGTCCCCCGTGCCTGCCAGGAGCAATTTCTGAGCATGGAGCCAGGAGTAAACCCTGAGCACTGCCTTGTGTGACCCAAAAACCAAAAAAAAATTGTTCAAAATTTATATGAAGATTAATTATACTTTCAGAAAGATTAGACCCATAGGTGAGTTAGTTGATTAATTTATAAGGAAATCATTTATAAGTTTTAATAGATGATTGATATAATATAAAAATTCTAAATGTAAGGAAATTTTGACTAAAATAACTTTTGCATTTGTTTCTAAAACATGATGAAATGAGCAAACTCAAAATAAAGGATCATGACAGAAATAAAGGCAAGGACTAAGCAAACATGTACTTCTAGATAATTCTAAAATTAGGAGAGGCAGAGAAATTTGAAACTGAGACAGATTCTCAATGTTTCATGTGACTTACTAGACATTGCATTTCTAGTAAGACAAATATAAAGTTAAGTTTTCGGTGTGATTTGTGATATCAATATTTTCATGTTAAGAAAAGATTCAGTCCTGTCTACAGATATAGATATCGTGTCTCTGTATATTTGCATGACTGCTAGAGAAATTGGAGCCTAGATGCAGGAGACATGATTAATGATGCATTAATTTCAGGTAAGAGTTATCAAAGCATATAAAAGAAGTAAAAATTCAAATGCATTCAAAAACCATATGGAAAGCAACTATATTTGGTGTAAGTTGATGTGGTGAGTGATGCGGAAAAAATGCTTAAAGAAAACATCCTTGTCTTTGTTTTAAATATATGCTTGATAGTTTATGAAGTATCAAACCCCAACATTTGTATAATGAGTGAAAAGTATACTCTGGTTAATCCAGGTAATAAAATAATTATTGAATTTTTTTCCTATTACTTTTCAGCCTCCAAAAACTTACATCTTCATGTTCAGGGAATAAAGAGTAAACTCATATAAATATGCATATATATAATAACTTTTTGTGCATAGGAAATAATTCTGTGAACAGGCTTTTGGTTGTCTGTTTCCTAGAAAAGATGAGGTGTATGAAAGAAAATGTTCATTGGAATTTAGAGGCTAAATAATTTCAGAATATAGTGCTCCAGATATTATAATTATTTTTATCAATATGTTATTTATTCACATAAATTATGTATGAATTTGTTAATTGATGCAAAAGGTAAATCTCTAGGAAATTTACAAAAGGTAATTAACTTGAGATGGATTGGATAATAATAAATGTTTCACTATATTTTACATATCTTTCTAAACATTATTTTGTAAATATACAAAAGTGTTATATTCAGCTAAAACTTTAATATTTTAAAATGTAAAAATCTTAATTATCTTAGTTCTATATGTTTTTAAAATCAAAAATAAGTTTAATTTCAAAGCACATCAAAATTTTCTCTACACAATAAAAATATTTTTTCCAGGATTCAATTGAAAATACAATTAGTATCCTCTTACTTTTTCTTTGAGTACTTTTGCATTGTAATTTCATAATGGATTATTTTATTATTTCCTGTAATTAAAAAAAAACTATTGGATAACTTTTTCTTGGGCCAACTATGAATTTTTCATTTGCTTATCTCTTCGTAAAGATACATTTAATTATTCTTTTAATTTTTTCCACAAATTTTAATCACAAAATGCTAGCGTCTTGAATATCTTAAAACAGCCCTAGTATCCTTTTATGAAAAGTGCCTAATGTCTATTCTGGGAGATTGCCATCTATCAATGCCTAATCTCAAATTACTCCAACTGAGAAATAGATAATACCATATTGCTGTCCAGTAGTGCAAACACTCTTTTTTCTTGTTAGTCCACAAAATTGATGGAGATGACTGGACATTGTCCATACTTACATCCCAGCAGTCATCCACTTCTCCACTTTAATTCATTCTGCCTGATGGAGAAGTGGCCACTTAAAAGGCACTCATTACAAGCTTTTGAGAGACACAGGCTTGAAGCCAAGTACAACTCTGCTTTCTACCAACTGTGCAAGTAATATTAAATGAGTACTATCTCATGATAGTGTTCAAGGCAGTCTTACATGAGCTGGGAACTGTATGCTTTCCTTCATCAAAGACCCACAGTAAATTGAGCTATAAGTTTATCAGGTAGCCCCTGCCAGCAATTAACACATGACTTGCTTACCATTCTTGGCAAACTTGAAGTAGAATCCTGGTGCCAGAAATGCAAGATCAGTCTTGAGAGGACAGCCTGTGTTGGTATTGCCTATTTTCCCCCCACAGTCCTCAAGATAGTTCTAATGCCCTGCTTTGGTGCCTGCTAGAATGAGCAGTGTTGTATTTCAATTCTTACCATTGAAGAAAAGTTTTTACTCTTATGGTTTTTGTCTTCCTCTGCTCTACAGAGAAAATGTCTACAATTGAGATTTTGAACTTCACAGGGTGTGGGAGATACTTCTTTCTACTTAATATTGAAAAGAAAATTTATATTTGAATTGTGATGTTTCTGTTGAGAATTGTCAAAGTTTCTGTTGAGTGTTGTCATTAAGTATTACTTAACTTCAGGCTTTACCTCAGACCAAGGTCATCGGATTTCACAAATAAAAACATGAGATTCCCAGTTAAATTTGAATTTCAAATGGCCAATAAAAGAAGAGTATTTATACTACTTTACTTTTATCTGAACTGAAAAGTTAGTTGAATCTAGTAACTTATCTACAACTCTATTCATCTTTTTTCATTGTCCCTGGTCACACAATCCGTTCTGGTCTTGCTGTACTTTAACTCATTCAGGAAAAGCCTTCACATTTGCACATATATCAACAAGTTCATACATGGCATTAATTTCACATGCATTGCTATTTTAAACATATGTGCAAACTATGTGAACACCACACAATAATTACATATAGAAAAACATCACCTTGTGAGATTCCATAGCATTGTTTTTTGTTTTTGCTCCCCTCACCAAATTCTGCCACTGGTCTGAGGTTAATACTTCTAAGCACAAATATTGTTTATTTTTTATTGACTTCATAGAGATTAAATAAGATACTAGATATTCATGTTCCTGGATTTTTCCATGCAACAAAACATTTGTAAAATAATGTGCTGTTTATATGGCAGTGATTTTCATCTTACTTTATTAAATCACTGTAATTTACAAAGTTATTATCCCTTGTTGAGTTTTAGACATAACATGTTCCAGCACACCCCCATCCTTGTGATACCAATACTCCTTTAATGTGACAAGTTTTCCCCTAATTTGACTATCTCCAACCTGCCATCCTCATAAGTACCTTTTTTCAATTTTGGTTGTTAAACTTTGGGTCTCATTATTTCACTGTTGTTGAGTCTGTGGTTTGAATATTCAGCTCAATCGTGCTTCAACACATCTATGTACCTGACTCACCTTGACTCCTGTACCCATGAATCTCACCTCTTTCCTCTCCTGCTTCCCTCCAATCTATTTATTTCTTTCTCTTTCCTGTACTGGAAGCCAAAGATGATCTAAGCACCCCTATTTAAATGCTTGCATTCCCTTATCTAATAATCCTAAATACCACATATTAGTTATACCATCCTGTTTATCCTTCTTCTGGTTTACTTCACCCTATTATCCAGTCTCTTACTTGTTGCAGAAAATTACATTATTTCATTATTCCTTACAGCTGTGTAGCATTCTATTGTGAGTGTATATATAATATATGCATATATTAAATATGTTTTATATATAAATTGGAAAGCATTTGATAGTGGACTATATTGCTCATGATCTTATGTTTGTGAGCATTTGTATTGTTTCTAATCTGGGACCTTTATAGATAGAGTTGCTATAAAACTCTAAATTAAAATACAACTTTTGGGGGCTGAAGTTATAGCGTAGTAGTAGGGCATTTGCCTTGCATGCTACAGACCCTGGATGGACCCGGTTCAATGCCTAGCATCCTATATGGTTTTCTGAGCCTAAATGGAGTGATTTCTGAGTGCAGAGCCCGATATAACCCCTAAGTGCTGTCTGTGTGGCAAATAAATAAATAAATAAATAAGTAAATAAATAAATAAATAAAAACATTTTTATATATCTGTATATAGGATATACAGATTCCAGGATCTTTAATACAGAAACATGATACCAACAACAGAGACTATGTGAAAAATGAAAGTGTATTGGCACTACAGACAATGACTTGGATTGTACAAACTGAGTTTGCCTGGGGCCTAGAGGTGGTCTTATGCCAGGAAACTTCAGGGGTAGGGTCTCCTAGTATTTAGGCCAAGGTTTTTCTTTTCATGTTCATCATATTTTGGTGGGCCTATGCAAACAATAATTGCCACTCCAACACCATTTTTACTAAACTCCTTTGACTCTAATTCTTTTTTTTTTTTTTTTTT
>PVKC010011228.1:0-24901 GCA_004027635.1 Crocidura indochinensis
ATGGGAATGTTGCACTGGTGATGGGTGGTGTTCTTTACATGACTGAAACCCAAACACAATTATGTATGTAATTAAGGTGTCAAAATAAAAAAAAAAGAAAGAAAAGAAAAAAAAAGAAAAAAGAAAAAATATAATTTAGTCAAATTTACATGACAGCAGTAATACTATAAAGAAAGATGTGAATGTTACAGTGGCACTGTTCTAGCAGATTTACTATATTAACATTTTATATGTGTACTTCTTAAATATTTTAGGATCATTTTTAATTTTTGTTTACATTTAAAGAACACCCATCTGTCACATTTACACATATACACATATTTGTGTACATGGAAAATAATATTTTAGCTTACATGAGGCAGAAATATTTATCACACAGGTCTGATATCCTGATGGTAGAATAGGTTATGTCCACATTGAGCCTCAAATACCACTAAACCAAATGGCAGCTGTCATTTCAGAAAACAATATTGTTTCTCACACAGGAGGTGAAGCTGAATCAATCTAGAAGCACACGTATCTGGATGGAGAGCAATTTAAATAATTTTTTATTTAGCTAAAGAACTATGATTTACAAAGTTACTGATAGTCAATTTTTAGGCATATACTATTTCAACACAAACCTCACCACCAGTGTCAATTCCCATTATCAGAGCTCTCATAGTCACCCTTCTCCATCCCCTCCCACGTGCCCCACCCCCGCTTACAATTTGACAGGCACATTACACTATTCTATTGTTGCAACTTAGATTTCATTGTTTCAGTGTTGTTGAGTCTATGCTATGAGTTTATAGGTATACCATATCACCAATATAATGAAAGCTCCAGTCCAGTTCCCCATTATTTCCCTTTCTCATTTTCTTCCTCCTGCCTTGATTTCTTTACTTCTCTGTCCTTTTAGTCCCTAAGCTTTCTAGTCATGGATGATCTGACTTTCCCTCTTTACTACATTATTACAGTTACTCAAACAGTTATTCTATGTGCAAGAGTTAAGTGCGTTTGTCTTTCTTCTTATAAATCATTCCTGGTGGTACATAAGGACTAATCCTGTTGTTATGTACTAATGCTGTGTGGAGGATCATGAAATGTAACCTGAACCCAGGTCTTCTGCATGCAAAGTATGAGCATTAGTTCTGTAAGGTCTCTCTTATCTTGAAGAATAGCATTTATAGGAGGTCATTCAATATTTCTCCCAGAGCTGGTTTTATTTTGGGGGGAGTTCTGTTTATCTGGAAATGTTTTTATCACTCCCTCAGTTCTGATGACTAAACTGCAGATAATGACTTCTAGGTTGAAGGTTTTCTTCAGTTCTTTATATTTAACAGCATATTACCTTCTTGCCAATATGGTTTCATATGAGAGATCTGTTGTCAATTTCATGTTGTTTTCCTGATACTTGAAGTTTTGTTTCTCTTTTGTGTGATCCATATTCTGTCCTTGCCTTTTTGATGATGACTTGTGTTGGTGGTTTCCTTGAGTTTGTTTCTTTTTAAGCACTATTCATTTCTCCTGGATCTGTGGACTAGTATCCATCACTGGGGAAGCTCTCAGCTATTATCTTTTCCTCTTGATTCTCTTCCTGTCCCCCCAATGATGTTTCCATAAACAGATTATTCCTCTTGATTTCATTCAGTAAACACTTTATATTTTCTTCACTTTATTTTAAAATTTCCTATTTATCACCTTTTCTGTTTATTTCCAAGCATACTGATTCTGTTTTTAGTATTTTCAGTTCTGTTACTTAACTAGCTGCTTTATTCCTTAACTCCTTCAATTCTATTTGAATGAATTCTTCTATATCTCACATCAAATATCTTAGAGTGAACTCCATCTTCATCCAATGATTTCTTCATTTCTGTTCATTATTATCGAGGATCTTGTTGTGAAGTCATGATAGGGCAGTACTGAGAATTTTGATAATTCCGTTCTGTCTGCTAAAGTCACTGAATTTTTTTTATTTACCATTATTTCTAAAGCTTGACGGATCCTAGGGGTGGAAATTTAAATTCCATATTATCTTAATAGAGATCTAATATGCTATTCACCACATCAAATTTTTGTTTATGCCTCTACTGATTTATGGCCATCACCATTGCTGTATATGGAATTTCCAACAGGAAAGGAAGAGGTGGAGATACATTGTAAATCGTAAATTCTGGTGATGAGGGGTTATTGTGAGAGGATAGGTCTACAGTGAGCCTCTTCTTTCACAGCAGGAAATTCTAGAGTGAGTCACAAATTCTTTATCCATTTATTTGTGAGTAAACATTTATTTGTGTTGTTTCCAAATTCTGCTTATTGTATGAAGTTTTAAATAAACATAGATGTCTGGGTTGTTTATTATTTTTTGTTTTGTTGTTTATTATTTTTTTGGATGGGGGCCACTCCTGGTGATGCTCAGAGGTTACTCCTATGTGTTCAGAAATTGCTCCTGATGGGGAACCATATGTGATGTCAGGGGATCGAACCATGGTCCATCCTGGGTTAGATGCGTGCAAGGCAAATGCCCTACTGCTGTACCACCATTCTGACCCCTTAAGTTGTTTTTTTATTAAGTAGAGCTAGTTTTCTTTGAATATTAGCCACTTATCAGATATAAAATATGCAGGTAACTTCTTCATTCAGTAGGTTGTATTTTTGTTTTGATGATATTTCTATTTATGGGCTAAGTTTCAGTTGCTGATGTTTATTTTCATATTTCTTGCTGTTGAAGTTGAGTTCTAAAATAAATATCTAACAACTTAGTAGGTTAATCTCTACATGATTTTGATGCCAGAGGCATATTCAATAACTCAATGCCACTGGAAAAGCAAACTGAAGCAAAAATAAGCTAATGGAAATCCATCCAATTAAAAACCTTCTGCACGTCACTGAAAAATATAATAACTAGAGTAAAATGATACCCAACACACTTTGAGCAAACATTTGTTCATTGCAAATCTGTGACACAAAATAATAAAGGCCAATATTCAGATATATACTTGTAAAACTCAACAACGATCTTAACAAATAATAAAAAACATCAAAATATGGGGGAAGAGCTATACAAAGAAGATATAAAGATGGCCAAGAAGTATCTTAAAAAGTGATCCCAAACAGAATAGCACAACTTGAAGCATTCAGACTCATAAATTGAGGGTAGAAAAGGATGTCACCAGGGCCAGTCATATGACCATGCAGTGTAAATAAAAAATGATCAGCCTGAAACACCAAACAGAATAGATACCCGACCTACAACAAGCTGCTAAGTGGAGACCAGTTACACTAGTATTCTGGGGGTGGGGGGAGAGCGGGAGAGCAAAGGAGGGAGATATGGGAGACATACTGGGAACAGGAGTGGAGAGAGGACAACATTGGTGGTGGGAATGCCCTTCATTCATTGTCACTATGTACCGTAAATAATTCTATGTAATGAACTTCAGTCACAATAAAAATTTAAATTAAAAAAAAGTGATCCCAGTTATCAAGGAATATTATCAGACTTTTTAGGAACTCAATGCAGTCTCTTAAGAATCTTCAAAGAAATCAGAGAAGTAATACTTCCAAGAGCATTTTATGATATTGATATCATCATAATTAATTACCACTGACCATGCTCAACCTAGAATTAACATAGATGGTTGTAGGTCAGAAAAGGCACTATTAGAATGTTCCATAGAGGTATAATAAGACTAGATAAATTGTCATGATTAAGGTTCCATGATTGGAAAGTCAAACCTAGCATTGGAGGTGATGTTAAATAAAACATATGCCAAAACTGGAAATTCAGAAAAATTTGATGAGAGTTTTAGTAAGCTGGGTGCCACATCCAAGGATTTATGACAAGATTGAAGCAGTATAAAATTTTATCCTAGAAGGGATTCGGAAATATACTTGATTTAGTGCATCCAAAGAGTTTTATTCTGGATTTGAAATTATTTCATTATGAAGATGTTGGTGTTTTTATGGAGACCTAGTGTGGAAAGCAATCACTAGAATTAATTTTAATTTAAGAATAAGACTGATCTAAGAGCAACTAGGTGCTGCCTGATTAAGAAGATGATGCAGGGAAGAGCTCTGTGTGAAGGTTTAAGCGCCTTTTTTATAGACCAATATGAGATCAGTAGTATATTTTAATTAAATAAATAGCAACATTGTGGGTAGAAATAAAGAGGGCTGAATCCTTATGAATACTTCATAGATAGTTTTATAAATCTACCTTTGTACCAAGTCTAGAAAGATATGGAATATTTATTCTAAATAATATCTTTTCTGGAAAGTCCACTGATATTCAATTATGTTTCCAAGTTCTGTGATTAAAATTTTTCTAAAAAGGTTCCTACTTATCTTGTGTGCTGTTGTTATTTTCATGTCTTACTTCTAAATTTGTTTTAAAGTGAAGTCCCTTATATCTTCAGAAATGCTAAGCATGTGGTTGAGAATTTTGATTATTCTTTGATATTCATTATAATTTTAATTTGATTCTTAGCCATCATATTTTAAAATACCATATTTGCTTTAAGTTACCCAATCAAAATTTTATGGACATCTTATAAACGAACAGTAAGTTCATTTCCAAGGGAAACAAAATAAAATAAAAAAAAAAACCTTATGCTTGATATTGAGATAGAAGTTACAATAATGTACTATTTAGAGACTTGTAATTTAGTTATCACAATTTCATAACCAATTGTTTCCCAGCCCTCCGGGATTAAGAATATGGTTACCATGGTAATCCTGGATTCTAAAACTGCTCATCTTTGCCCTAAATGGATAGTAAATAGTCTGAATAGAAAATGACTTGTCTGTTAGCCAGGATTATACTTTAGTGTTGTAAAAAAGAAAAATTTGCTACCTGTTTAAAAATAGGCTGGATTCAGAGCACCATAATAGGTTCCAAGTCTGTAAAACCACAACCCTTGATTGCTGGTGTTAACAAAACCTTGTTCTTTAATTACTATATTGCAAACAGCTTCTGTTTCTTTCCAAAACCCAATTAGAACTGATAGCAATGGTAAGCTGTGCTGATTTTGTCCATGGCAGTTCATTTGAAAGTGCTCTGTGTAGGTACCATTTGTCTTTATTATTTAAATAATTACATGCAGATCTTCATTGGACCCGAATAAGTTGGTAATCTATTTGCTGGTACACAGAAGCTAAAATCTTATGTAATGTGTATATCTATATTTTTCATAAACAGTCTGTTTAATAAATGAAAATTATGCTTTCTTCTATTTTTTGTTATTAATTACTCTTTTCAATTAAGTAATTCTGATACTGTATGCCAAAGGAATTTGAAAACTGTAGAAAAGAGGTAGAAACTTTCATTTATTCCTCTTTTCTATTCCAGTATGTTGTTCTCTACCTCTCATCTACTCCAGTATGTTGATAATAAACTCATCGTTCTCTGAAGCTCATGTTCATGTGTTCTTTAGATAGCAAGTGTATAAATCAGTTCCCAGGAGAGGTAGGGAGGATGAGGTCTCTCCCCTCCAGCTCAGAGAACGCGTCTATCACCCAGTAACCAGCGGTTCTGAGGTGAATCAGCGGGTAAACAGCTCACGGAGAGTCAGACTTGTGGAAATATCAGCTTTATTCGGTGGAAAGAACTGAGGTCCGGAGTCTCAGCATCAGTTCCAACCAAAAGCCCCCCGCCTTCCACAGACCCTTGTTTTATACCCCAGAATGAGGTACCACCCTAGGGTAGGGGCAGAATGCCAGGTCACACCCTAGGGTAGGGTCCAATCACTGATCAGGGTAGGGTCAGAAATGTTTTTTTTTAATAATAAAATCAATTTAATTGTTTACAATGGAAAATATCGCTGTCAAGTTAGGTAAATTTCTGCTGGCTGGTTTGCAAAATCTCTTTTCACAAAGAAAACCAGGCCAAAAGAGACTGGAGAGATAGTTTTTTGTTTTTTCAGTTTTTTGGTTTTTGGGTCACACTTGGCAGTGCTCAGGGGCTACTCCTGGCTCTATGCTCATAAATTGCCCCCAGCAGGCTCGGGGAAACATATGGGATGCTGGGATTTGAAACACTGTCCTTCTGCATGCATGGCAAACGCCTTACCGCTGTGCTATCTCTGGCCCATAAAGAGACTGGAGAGATAGTTTTGCATGCATGGTTTGATCCCTGGATCTCACATAAATTCCCTGAGCGCCACCAGAAGTGAGCCCCCTCAAAAAGTAGGGGAGAAGACCAAGAAAAAATTAGAAACATGAGGCCCAAGAGATAGCATGGAGGTAGGGCATTTGCCTTGCATGCAGAAGGTTGGTGGTTCGAATCCCAGGATCCCACATGCTCCCCTGAACACTGCTGGGTGTGACCCCAAAACAAGCAAAAATTAGAGATATCTTGCTGTATGCACTTGGAAAGGGTCTGAAAGAAATTTATTTATAAATTGGTCTACTGAGAATTCCCTGATTCACTTTTATTTTATTTTACTTTTTTGGCTCACGTCCAATAGTGCTTGGGGTTACACCTGGCTCTGCACTCAGGAATCACTCCTGGTGGGCTGGAAGGATCATATGTGGTGGATCAAACTGAAGTTGGCAGCTTATAAGACAAGCACATTATCTCTCTGGCCCCAACCCCTGATTCATTTTCAATATTTTCCTCTGAAGACTCAGTTCAGACTCTATCTCTTCTGTAAGACATGTCACTCACTTGGCCCAGCTACCACAATAATTCGATTATGGAATTGATATTCTCGGATTTTTACTTTTGGGGAGATAAGGAGGGGTTGTCAACACCAGCTGTGCTCAGGGGTTACTCCTGGCTTTGCACTCAGGAATAACTCCTGGAGGTGCTTGGGAAACCATATGGAATGCTGAAAAAAAAAAAGGGTCAGAAATGTTTATACATAACAATTCCAGATCATGATAAGATTAGAAATGTTTACATATGCAACAGCAAGAAAAAACTTATTTTCTAATGCTAAATCCAGAATAATTCCCACTCTAATTTCTGCTTTAATTTTACTGTTGTCCAATTGTGCTAAAAACTCAGGTCCGAGGTGTCACTTTACCTGAGCTGAAAATTCTTAGATAAGGTGCACAATGTATCTCAAGCATACTAGAACCATTTTCTTTATAATAACTAATGGGCTCTTAGTAGGGGAGAAAACGGCAAGTTAAATGGAAGATGACTGATATTCTAATAGTAGGAAGCGAGCTTATTATTTTGTTAATAAATTAAGCCTCAATCTACTACTTTAAATAGATAGTAAGTGCTGTTGGGTTGGGAAGTATGAGCAATGTTCTATTATATTTATCCAATACACCTTATTTTTTCCTGAAACTTTAGAAGATTCAAGGTAACGTGGTTAATGAAGAAGTGGAACTGAGCTGCCATTATCTACAATTATTGTGAAAGATGCATTTTTCTTTCTGATAAATTAATATTGTACCGATTTTGGTTTCTTCCCCCCAAATATCTTTGACTGCATTGGTTAACTATTCCCTGAGAAATTTCCTATTTTTTTGTTTTGGGGTCACACCCATTGCTGCTCAGGGGTTACTCCTGGCTCTGCACTCAGAAAGTGCTCCTGGCAGGCTCAGGGGACCATATGGAATGCCAGGAATTGAACCCAGGTCCGTCTCTAGTTAGCCATATGAAAGGCAAAAGGCCAACCACTCTGTCATTGCTCCAGCCCAAGAACTTTTCTATTTAGTGTTCATTGATATCATCAATATTTGTGTGCTTTGGAGTTTAATTTGGAACAGAGAATCTATAAATACACCCAGACCTACAAAAGTATAATCTATATTTTGAGAAGTGCATAAATCGAAAGCAAATATGGTATACAAATATGCTCAGATTTGAGGATGGAATAATAGTACAGTAGTATGATACTGCCTTGTACAAGGTCGACCCAGGTTCCATTCTCAGCTTCCACATGGTCTCCCAAGCCTGTCCGAAGTTATTCCTGATACAGAGCCAGGAGTAACTTCAGCACTGTTAAATGTGGACAAAAAGAAAAGGAAAAATATTTTCAAATGATTTTGTTTTTTGTTTTATTTGGGTGGGGGGCACACCAGGTGACACTAAAAGGTTACCCTTGTTATGCTCTCAGAAATCGCTCCTGGCTTGGGGGACCAGATGGGATGCCGGGGATCCAACTGAGGTTTGTCCTGGGTCAGCTGTGTGCAAGGCAAACCTCCTACCACTGTGCTATCGCTCTGGCCCAGATAACAGATTCTTTTATAGATATTACAATAAGGTCACTTTAGTTATAATTTATATTGCATACCTTATTTATATTAAAGCCCGTGAAAGTAGCTGAGTTCTATAGTGTTATAGTAACTTATTTTCTAATACTTTGTCAAAAAGTTAGTCTCTTAAAATGCAATTTACTTCTTAATAGACTTTATAATCTTTTTAGTATTTTAAGTATTCATACTATTTAATATTAATTTAAGTATAAATTTTGTTTCTTCTAATAGTTTTGAGGAAGCCTTTATTTTTTATTTATACCACAATCATTTTGATTATTATATTTTAGGTTTATAGTTCATCACATCTCTTCAATTTTTAGAGACTTGTCACATCTTTTTCTTCAAGGAAAGAAGAATTTTTCTCTGAAATTTATCCAAGTTTTGATGAAATTTAATATTTTTCTAATGGAAATTTCTTGAAAATAATTTATAAACCAATTATAACTTATGAATTACATCTTTATTGATTTTATACTACAATTAAAATATATATACTTCACTCAAATATTTCTTGTTCTTTCCAATTTTAATAATTTTTAAAAGTGAAAATAAAATCAAAGGTGATACATTTTCATCTAGGAATTTTTGTGATATAGGTTAATGTAAATAACTTGATGTTTGTAAGCTTAATCCATATATATTAATTTCGTTGAGAAATTATTTGTAATGTTTTAAAATAGTAAAAGTGCCCATTAAATACTTCCTTATATACACATTCCATGTAATCCTTATTAGTTTAGAGTAAAACATGGTCATACTGTCTATTTGACATACATTTTTTTTTGCCACAGAAAATATTTAAAGATACATTAGTGTGTTGAAGTCCCAACACAAATTTTAAAATAGTTAGGACTTCTTGATCTTTAGTTTGGGGCCACATCTGAAGGTCATGGTTCTGTGTTCAGAAGTTACTCCTGGCAGGCTCAGGGGACCATATGGGATGCTGAGATTCAAACCCAGGTGGGCCACATTCAAGGTAAACTCCCTACCTGCTGTGCTATCACTCTGGCTCAGTTGAACATTTTTTAAAAAATTATGTTTTAGATAGTGTGTTTATAATACTGTTCATGCTTATTTATTTTCCCATTTTTTATTTAAAGGATTGTGATTTACAAATTTATAGTTGAGTTTTAGACATATAGTATTTGTTTTAATTTGCAGTTACATGTATTATGCCAAAATGCCTATCACTGTTATGCCATATAACAACATCTCTTTTTTCATTAGAAAAAAAAAAAATATATATATATATATGGTTTTGGGGTCACACCCGGCAGTGCTCCTGGCTCCATGCTCAGAAATATATTTTTATTTATATTTATAAAATATATAGTTTGGATGAAAATGAGTTCCTTATAGTTTATGTAAAAATATTACCAAAACTATTGTAGCTTTTGGTTTTCACTATAAATATACATTGTCTTTTTTATCTCCCTTCTTCCCTTTTTCTTTATATTTCTCTATCCCTTTCTTTCCTTTCTTCCTTTCTTCTTTATTCCTTTCATTTCTTCTTTTAATTATTATTAATGATATTCATGGGTGATACATATCAAGGCTCTTTTAGAAAATATCATCTTTAATATCAAGTCTTTTTAAACCAGAGTCAGTATAGTTATTTACCAAAGTAATTACAATGTTGTGATAGCTTTACAGTGGACATTATTTCTAGCTAAAAGTGAAAAAAAGTGCAAGTTCTCGACCATTTCTAGTATCTTCGATCAAGTTAATATTAGATTACAATCGAAAAGGGAATATGTAAAACTAGTTCTTTCTCTATTTTTGCAGTTACTTCTTATGGTTCTCATATATAATAATCAAAATGTATTGAGGATCTACTAAGCACCAGACTTTGTTGAATGAGTCAGAATGTTTGATCTGAACAGTATGTAACAAAAACATATGTTAAACATATCAATCTGAAAAATTCTTTGGTTCATTCTCTGTTTTCATTTGCTTTTAAGAAGAGGAATAACAGAAACCGGAGCAGTGGTGCAGTGATAGGGCGTTTGCCTTGCATACAGCTAAGCAGAACGGACCTGGGTTTGATCCCCGGTACCCCATATGTCCCCCAAGCCCTGAGCATCACCCAATATGGCCCCCCCCGAAAAAACAAATAAAAAAGGTATAACAATTATTTTACATTCATCTTTACTATAATGATAATATTTTTTCCTTTTAGAATAGGGATCATTAGCATTGTTTGACTTGTTTGTGTCACTGTATTTGTGTCACTCTGCTAACAAATGTATGAAGCTCCAGACACAAAAGACACCCCTCCTCTTCCGTCCTCATTTTTAACTTATAGAAATACCTTATGCCTAAAGGTGCGACTATCCTGTTTCACTACCAATCAGACGTGCTGCATTAATAAAATTATATCCAATGAGAAGCCATGTGGGAGTTGATTGACATAGAGACAGACAAATACCGTAATCCCACATTGGGCAATAAAATGCTTTACTAGGTACCTATAAAAATTAAGTTCTATCTGCATTATGGTTTTGGTCTACTAGGATGTATTCATAGGAGTAATATAAAGGGTTATGAAAGCTCAATTTCTAGTTTTTTGAGGAATATCAATATTCTCCAAAAAGGCTATACTAGTCAACATTCCCACCCAGCATTGAATGAGATTAACTTTCTCTCTGCATCTCCACATACACTGGTTGTTCTTTTTTGTTTGTTTGTTTTTTTGTTTTTTTGCGATGTGTACCAGGTTCTGTGTTGTGAGATATCTCATTATTTTGATATGCATATGATTAATGTTATGAGGATTTTCATGTGCCTTTAGGCTATCTGTATTTCCTCTTTGAGGAATTTTATTTCTTCTAAGTTTGGATGGGATTAGTTTTTTTTTTTCTTGTTAAGTTTTATAAGTGCCTTTTATATTTTAGATATTAATCTTTATTAGATGACTATTGGGTGAATAGTTTCTCCCATTCTATTAAAGTCTTAGTCCTATCCCTTGAGGTGCTGAAGTTTACTAGTTTGTTTATTGCAGCACTATTCACAATAGTCAGAATCTGGACTCACTTAAGAGTCTAAGTAAAAAGATGAGTGAGTAAAGAAATTGTGGTACATCTACACAATGGAATGTTATGCAGCTGTTAGGAAAAAATGAGGTCATGAAATTTGCTTATACATGGATGGATATGGAGATTATTATGCTGAGTGAAATGAGTCAGAGGGACAGAGAGATATAATGATCACACTCATTTGTGGGATATTAAAAAAAAAGCTATTTTATAACTAAAATCCAGATACAACAAAGACAAAAGCCAGAAAAACTAACCTATGGTAGGAAGCTTACAATAAATATTGGAGAAGTACATTTAGGACAGAGAAGGGAACACATTGATAATGATAGCTGGAAATGATCACTCTAAACAAGAATTGGTCACTGAAAGGAGATAGCATGTTAGGCATGGTACCCATTCCCTAACAATTTTTGCAAATCACGTGTGAAGCAAAATGTCTGCCCCAGAGGCAGGCAGGAAGGAGGTTTAGAGGGAAACTGGGACATTGGTTGTGGGAAATATGTACTGGTGAAAGGTGTTGGCCATTGTATGTTTAATGATGAACAACTTTTGTAACTTAGAGTGACTTGATAATTGATTCACAAATAAAAAATGTAAAGACATAGTTTTAGAAATAGCCTCACAGAAAGGAGCCATTTTTTTTATAAATATGGCCCAGTCTTTTCTTAGTTATTTACTACAACCAACTCATTCTATGATCATTTGACTTCCTAAGTTAGTAATTTTTCCTGGAGTTAAAAATGAATATCTCCTCTTTCAGCCACCACACATAATCCATTACACAATTCAGTTTTAATCTATAATGTGTGTATTTATTTGAATATTTTTTGTTCTTTTTTAGGGGGCACATTCATCAGTGCTCAGGGGTTACTCTTGGCTCTACATTCAGAAATCGCCCCCAGCAGGCTTATGGGACCATATGGGATGCTGGGATTTGAACCACTGTCCTTCTGCATGCAAGGCAAACGCTGTGCTACCTCTCCAGCCCCGAGGTTATTATTTTTTATGAGGTTTATCAGCCTTATTATGACCTATAATTGGTGTTAAATTTAGAAATTTGACCAGCATAGATTGTAGCCTTTGCGTGAATTTGATTCAGTTTCTTACAACTGGCAGTACTCAGAGTTTACTCATGGCTTTGCATTCAGGAATTATTTCTGGTCTTGTTCAGGGAACCATATATGATGCCAATAAGAGAACCTGGATTGGTAACATACAAGGCAAATAATTTACCTGCTATACTATTTCTCTGGTCTCCTTATTTGTGTTTGAAATTGGTATTCCTATAAATATTATGTGCTTTTAATGACATAAAAGCAGCTTATTGGTAAACTAGTTTATTCTCATAATATTACTTTATTTACTTCTGTACCTAGATGTCTTTTTCTTTGTGTATATTTTCTGATTGATTTTTAAATTTTGATAACCTCACCAAATATTCAGAAAACTATGATATTTATGAAGAAATATGCCACTTTGAGCTCTTTTTATATTAAATTCCTAACACAATGTCTGGAAAATAATTGCTGAAAAAAATTAAAGAGTGATTTAAAATAATACTTTGTAACATTCTCAGTTAACTCTTTGGGAAATTTTTCTTAGTAACATTTGAATTTCACTGTAATAAATATAAAATATAAGCCAAATACTTCATAATTCTAATTCTATAGAATTAATTCTTATTATACTTAAGGGAATTTGAACAGTATATTTTGCTTTGAAATCCTTTGAGAAATATTCTCTAAAATGAATACTTTATGTATATTAATTTGTACGTAAAGCCTAGCATGTATGGCTTTAATTTGCATTTTAACATAAGATATGTGATTAACTATAGAATTAAAAGTTAAGAATAAGGCCCCTATTTCCATGTAAAAATTCTGTTTTATTTCCTACAGCAGTTCTGAAGTATTCTTTTATACCTGTGTAATTTAGTGTCCAATAAAATAACACTTTGTACTTAACAATTAATGTACCTGTTATAAAGGCATACTGGGGACTGGGTGGGAACCTGAGGATATTGGTGGAAGGAAGTTAATACTGGTGGTGAGACTGGCGCTAGAACATTGTATGCCTGAAAACTCAACTATGAATAACATTGTAAATCACAGTGCCTTAATGAAAATATTCAAATTTTTAAATAACAATTATATTTCTATTACTGTCCAAAGTTTCTAGTATTTACACTTTAAAGAATTGGCATTTTTGAATGGAGCATATTAGAAAAATCTAGCATTCTGAATTCAATTATTTTATGAACCATTTAGCTTGACACAAAGAATCCATTCTATTTCATTGCACATGAATACATTTCTTTTTAAAGACATCTTTCTTAAGAATACAACTCAGGAATGGTAAAAGTCACCAAACAAGTGAGTATAAATGCCTGATTTCAAATTTCTCATGACAACTAATAAAAGGAAAGGCATTTAAATTACATTCTTAGTAGTCAGTAACCTTATAATTTAATCCAAAATATTACTTGTATGAATATAATAATTCTCACATGTTGATTTTGTTTTGTGAGAGTTTCTCTGAAACAGATGCAGTAATTTCTATTTTTTATGGGGGAATGGAAATTTTTATATGCCAACACCATTGAGGGTAAGCAAGGCAATATTTTTGGATTTGCAACAATAATCTAAATCATGTGGGAATATGGAGATAAAGAACTTTTTAACCAGATTACTAGTAGGTTATATGCCAACTAAAATAAATGGTCAACAATATTTCTGAGTGAAAATAAAAATACTCCCTTTATATTCACAACCAATGTCTAAAGCAAAACATGTTTTTCTAAATTAATATCTTTAAACATAATGGATACAAACACGTTTGTAGTTAGGTTTCAGTTAAATAAAAAAACACCCCCTCTCACCCATGCAACGTTCCCACCACAATTGAGAGAATGCCTGTCCTGAATGAAGTAAAATATGTTATTTAAAGCATAAGCATCCCTTTAAAATATAAACCAAGTTTTCATAATTTAATGTTAATTCATCCAAAAACTAAGTTTTTGTTTATTATTAAGAGGATGCAAAGAATAAAATAAATGTAAATAACAATAATGAAGTTGGGGTCAGAGAGATAGTACAGCAGGTAAGGTTATTGCTTTGCATGTACCAAACCAGGTTTGATTTGAGGTACCCAATGTGGTCCCTCAACCCTCATCAGGAGTGATTTCTGAGTGCAAAGACAGAGTAAGCCCTGAGCACCTTAAGGTGTGACCCCCCCACACACACACACAAAATCATGCCGAACTTTCAAAACTTTTTGTGATTTCTCAATGATAATAACAATTACCTAAAGCTTAACCATATTGCAGACTTCTTAGGTCAGATCTTTTTAAGCAGCCATTTTAACCCCAAAGTGAGCTCTATATTTTAATCATTGCCTTTTATATGGATTATTTTTTTTAAATGGTAGCTTAGGGAACAAAGCAATTGTACAGCCTTACATACAGCTGACCTTGGTTTAATCCCCTGCACCCATATTGTACCCTGATCATTTCCAGGAGTGATCCCTGAGCACAGAGTTAGGAGTAAGTCTTGAACACTGCCAAAAGTGGTCCCCCTCAAGTGTATCTTGCTTATAATATTGACTTTAAACCTTATCTTGAAATTAGATAATGAAATATTAAATGTGTAAAAACAAAAAAACCATTTTGAAATATCTATTCATATTCCATATCCACCATTAAAACTCACAGATTTTCGTAAGTACACACATATAAGGATAGCTATATACACTTACCTTCAAGATCTTTTGCAAGATTCCAGATTTATCCTGCTTTCACTTCCATTTTGACTACTTAGCTACCATTCTCAAACACTTCCATCTAGTTAATGCTAATTGTTGAATCAAAAACCTGCTTTGATGTTGAGAAAAGTACTCTTAAGATTTTTTTTTGAGGGTACATTGTTCTCAGGAGGAGCTGCTTGTCAATAACATGTCTCAAGACTATGTTTCATTGTGAAAGGTGAACCTGTGGCTGATCAAATCATAGTGCATTAGATTCCATTAATATGTGGTACTTTAAAAGGGTATTTCTAACTCTCAAAGGAACCATCTTGGGGAAAGGTAGTCTTTTGAGATAGTCAAATTGGTCTGTCTTTACTTTGTACTCTTTTTTTAAGATTATCTCGATGCATTTTCCAAATTACATTTTATCAACTTTTTTTCAGAAAGACAATACAATATGTTCAATTCATATTTGTCACCAGCTTAGCAATCTCCTGTCGGTTTGCTATGGATCACTAAGAAGTAATCTTTATTATTTCTGCCAATCTATTTTATCTTAGTGCCTGTTAATTTGTTTTTCTGTAGCATCCACGTACTTTTTTAAATCTTCTTTAAAGCCCCATTAAAATACAAAGATAGCATGTATTTAATTGACTTTATCCTTTAAGCTTGTTAGCCTATGAAAGAAATTAAATGCAGCAGATCTGGCCATATATACATTTATATATTATGTAATCATATCTTTACATAAGTGACTAATCTTGCTCTTCAGGGGAAAAAAATCCCAAAGAGAAATATCCTGTTATCTAATATTTTCAAAAAATAGCACATACAGAACACTGGAGTTTATGCTTAGATGATATCATATGTCAAATATATAAATCCCCAATCACCACTTTTCTAATAAATATAATTATTGGGTAACCTGATTGACACCTAGAGCTAGAAAACGTAAAATGTATATGTCTCATATATATCTCATATATATCATATACATATCATATATATCATAATATTTAATTATTATAGAAAATGTAATATTTATAAAAACGTCTTATGAATATTTTCCTTCATATGCCTTTAATCCCTATGAAGAATAGAGAAGGTAATGTAATACCCACATGTATATTTTTCATTTTTTATAGGTAATGTACCTTATAATAGTTAAAAAGCAAGATATAATTTAAAAATTACTCTGCTTTTCATAGGGATGGATATTAGCTTTCTCAGAGATTATTTTATACTTTTAAACAATTCTATAATGAGGTCACAGTGGTAGCACAGCAATAGGATATTTGCCTTGCATGCTGCTGACTCAGGATAGACCTGGGTTCGATTCCTGGCATCCCTTATGGTCCCTCGAGCCAGGAGCAATTTCTAACTGCAGAGCCAGTAGTAACCTCTAAACGCCACCAGGTTGGTCCAAAAACCAAAAAAAAAAGAAAGCCAAAACCAAAAACCCCCAAACAGACAAACAAAAAGCTCTTTAAAAACACTTTTAGAATTTTAAGTACTTAAAATATTAGTAATTTATGAAAGTTCTTCTACTGACATTCTACTGATAAATTGAGCAAACACGTTTCCTTTTATCTCTTACAAATTTCTCCTAATTTAAAAATACATTGTGTTGGAAGTATGTGCATGAGAAAAACCCATAACAGTATCATAGACTTTCTTATTTATTTATTTATTTATTCATTTATATTTTGGGATCAGGCCCAGCAGTGCTCAGGGGTTACTCCTGGCTCTACCCTCAGAAATCGCTCCTGGTAGGCTCAGGGTACCAGATGCGATGCCAGGATTCGAACCACCATCCTTCTGCATGCAAGGCAAACACACTACCTCCATGCTATCTTTCCAGCCCGGGTATAAAAAATTATACAAATAAATAGAGACTTGCATTCAAAAATTTCAAGGAAACAAAAAGTACATTGTATGATTTTTGTTTGTTTTCAAGGTTTCTAACATTTGATACTTTTCTATATATTTTTAGATTGCAGTTTAAGTGACATGCAATATGGTTAAATTTTCTTATATTGACATATTCACAGTATCTCTCGCACAACCACTTTTACTATCCATGTGTTACTTCTAAATAATCGTTTCCATCTTCCACCTCAACACCCACTGCTTGATGATCTAAGATTTGTGATGGAAGGCCTTGGGAATATGTTCTTTCAATACCCTTATAGAAGTGCTAATGATCCCGCTGGTAAGAATTTAGAAGTGAGGAGCATGGTTTGGACGATTGTTCTTTGAGAATACTTAATCATAAATATATCATTGGTGGAATATGGAACTAAAAGTCTTGCGGCTGAGGCTCTGAAAGAAATGAGAAGCTGTTATTAAAAACCAGAGGAAAGGAGACTTTGTTTTGTTATTGTTTTGTGGCCATACACGTGACGCTCAGGGGTTACTCCTAGCTATGCACTCAGAAATCTCTCCTGGCTTGGGGGACCATATGGATCGCTAAGCAATCATACTGTCGTCTGTACTAGGTTAGCCGCATGCAAGGCAAATGCCCCACCACTTGCACCACTACTTCAGCCCCCAAAGGAGACCTTTTTACAGAGAGAGGAAGGTCAGAGGAGTTGAGTCCTCTAGTTATACAGGAAGTAGAATTTGTAAAACTCAAATATCTTGGAGTCAACTTAACTAACAAGGTGAAGGACTGATTAAAAATCCTACAAAACCTTGCTTCAAGAAATAAAAGAGGACACAGGAAATAGAGACACATAACCTGTTCATGTATTGGTTGGATTAACATCATTAAAATGGTTTGTAATTACTATATTATATTTGAGCCCTCTTCTCTAATTTACCCATCCGCTTTCCTATTCTCCTTCTTCCAAATGCTGTTTTGTTCTTATAGTCTAAATAAATGTAAAAATGTAAAAATTAAAAAAAATGGCAATCCTCCCTAAAGCTTTGTACAAATTTAATGCAATCCTTCTAAAGATACCCACGACATTCTTAAAGAAGTGGATAAAACACTCCTGAAATTTATCTGGAACAATAAACACCCTCAAATAGTTAGAGCAGCCCTTGGAAAAAAGGAATATGGGAGGCATCACTTTCCCCAACTTTAAATTGTATTACAAAGATATAGTCACTAAAAGAGCATGGTATTGGAATATGAAAGATCCTTAGATCACTGGAATACACTATGAGTAGTCTGAGATGCTCCCCAGACATTCATCCAATTAATTTTTGACAAAGGGGTAATAAATGCAAAATGGAGCAAGAAAGCCTCTTCAACAAGTGATGTTGGGAAAACTGATCAGCCACTTGAAAAAAGAGAACTCAGACCTCCATCTAGCACCATGAATGAAGGTCAAGTGCAAATGGATAAAACTCTTTGATTTCAGACCCAAAACCATAAAGTATATAGAACAACATGTAGGTAAAACACTCCATGACATTGAGACTAAAGGCATTTTCAAGGAGGAAACAGCATTCTCCAAACAAGGGAAAGCAGAGACAAACTAATAGAACTATTAAGCTGAGAAGCATATGCACCCCAATGGAAAGAGTGCCTAGGATACAAAAGCCATCCACAGAATGGGAGAAACTACTCACCCAATACTCATCAGATAAGAGGCTAATATTGAAGATATACATGGTTCTGATAAAACTTTAAAAGAAAAAAATATAAAAGGCATCAAAAATGGGGAGAAGAACAATTTTTCAAATAATAAATACAAAAGGCCAAAAGGCACGTGAATACTGCTCCACATCAATAATCATTAGGGAGATTTAAAGTAAAACAAGAATGAGGTACCATCCTTATGCCACAGAAACTGGCACATATACCAAAGTACAAGAATAATCCGTGCTGGCAGGGATGTGGGGAGAAAGAAACTCTCATTCACTGCTGGTGGGAATGCCATTTAGTCCATCCCTTATGGAAAACAATATGAAGATTCCTCAAAAAAACTGGGAATTGAGCTCCCATATGATCCAGCTATACCACTCCTAGGGATATACACTAGGAACACAAAAAACACAATTCAAAAATCTCTTCCTCACACCTACATTCATTTCAGCACTATTTAAATAGCCAGGCTATAAAAACAACCCAGATGCCCTTCAACAGATTAATGGCTAAAGAAACTGTGTTTCTATACACAGTGGAGTATTATGCAGCCATCAGAAGAGAAGACATCATGAAATTTTTCTATACATAGATGTACATGGAATCTATTATGCTGAGTGAAATAAGTTAGAGGGAGAGAGAGAGAATATTCTCACTTATCTATGCATTTTTTAGAAACATAAAAGACATTATTGTGATAATGCCCAGAAACGATAGAATTGAGGATTGGCAGAAGAAAAAAAAAGATTTTTTTAACCAAGCCTTGTTTCAGAAATAATGTAAATTAATCTGAACTATTCTTTAGGCTTCAAATTATGAGACTCTTATGGTATTGAGAAAATTAAATCTGACCAAAAATAAATTCTAAGGAGCTAGAAACTGGTTGTTTTTTTAAACTAATAAATTTGTTTTTAATTTTATACTCAGTTATTTTAATTGTGGTATAATGCTCATATAATAGTGTTATTGTTTATATTATAATGGGTTTGGGGGCCACACCCAGTGATGCTCAGGTGTTAATCTTGGCTATGAGCTCAGAAATCACTCCTGGCTTGGTGACCATATTGGATGCTGGGGGATCGAATTGCGGTCCTTCCTAGGTTAGTGCATGCAAGGCAAACACCCGACTGCTGTGCTACCTCTCCGGCCCCTCACATAATAATGTTATTGTTACTGATATATAACAAAATACCCAAAAGTCAATATCTTTCTTCCATTTTCTAAACTCCCTTTTCCTATTTTTCACCTCCCTCTTTGCAGCTTGAGTTCTCTACATTTCTTAATTATTTTTGGCAAAATTCAAAAGTTTGTTTCCATTGAAAATTTTCAAGTTCTTTGCTTGTTTCTGTATTCTCTATATATGATCAAGCCCATCTGATAATTGCCTTTATTCTGGCTTCTTTTCCCATTAAGATTGCAGAAAACTGTAAGATTATTTTTCCTCCTAGATGAGTCTATATATATTGCCCATTCGCTATTTGTTGTTGAGTGATTTTCTTTGAGAAATTATTGTTATGGTATACTATTTAGCTATTATTTAATTATACTATGGGTCATATGTTTATAATCGAATTTTTTGGCTTTGATATAAAACACTTCCTCATAAAAACACCGCCAAAGTGTTTAATATTCCACCAACATCAATATTCTTCTACCAATATTTTGTTACTTCTACTTCCCATCTTAATTCTCCCCAAAGTGCTGCTTATCGGATGTTCTCAGTGCTGTAAATATTTTATTTACTTTCCTTTATGTTAAAAACTACTACATGAAAATGTATTTCAGGGGCCCGGGAGATAGCATGGAGGTAAGGCGTTTGCCTTTCATGCAAAAGGTCATCTGTTCGAATCCCGGTGCCCCATATGGTCCCCCGTGCCTGCCAGGAGCAATTTCTGAGCATGGAGCCAGGAGAAACCCCTGAGCACTGCCGGGTGTGACCCAAAAACCACACACACAAAAAAAAAAAAGAAAATGTATTTCAGGTGTGCATCTTTATAAATAAAACTATGTAAATCTGAGAATATATTTCAATCAAATGTCAAATATTGTTCTTAAACATACAGTTAGCTGTTTATTTACCCTCTAATTTTCCCACTCCATGTGGTTGTCCTAAAAGAGTATTTTTTAATTTTTTTAATTTAATTAATCCACTTGTTAGCCTATACATCATTGAATAAAATTATAGGATATTTGAGCTTTACCATATAAGTACCATGTGAATTAATAGCATATGAATTAGTTTTGCCTCTGAATATGGAGAGGCTCCTAAACACATAAAAGAGAAAGTAAATAATTCTTTTGGGTTGTAGATATTTTTCTATACCAAGTTGGCATACTTATTGACTAACTGAATAGGGCAGGGTCTGTTACAATAATTGCTAGTTCTTTTAAGTTTGTTGCTAAGGGACTGGGATAATATGGGACAGTTATTCTTAAGGTATTGAACTGTGTGAATTAATTCAAAATGTATTCCAGTATAATTTAAAGAACAGTATTCCTAGTAAATACTAACAGATCGCTTAAGGATTGTTTGTATTTTTCTATAGTCTTTAAAAACATATGCACATATAGGAAAATGACCAAAAGAATAGAAATATAGAGCAAGAAAAACAAAGGGATCAGTAATTCAAATTTACAGTTTTGAATGTCTATTATTATTTAGTATTTTTAGATTTTCTATGTAGGGGGAAACTTTTAAAGAATTAAAATACTCTTGTAAACAAAGTGAAAAATAATGAGCATAATAAAAATGCTGCTGAAATCTTTAAGTATTCTTTGTAATGTTGTATTTCTCTCAAAGTAAAGACTTTAAACTAATGTGAGAGGATAATTTATCTCCAGTCCCTGACAGAGTAAAATCATGTTAATAAATTTAATCTGGTCATTTTGAGACTCAGACCTTCAAAGCAAAAGCAAGGGCATATATTTAAAAGAGTACTCAAATTTTTCATAAAACTTCTACACAAATTTGATTTTAGAATGAAGAAAATGCTCCTCATAGGGAATTGTTATAATTCTACTAGCATTATTTACCAAAAGTGTTTTTGTGCTTTATATATTTTTGTGCATTATATATATATAGTTAGATAATTTATGGGTTGCTACTTGAGTTATATTATTCGTGAGGGTCTTGTGTGGTGGTTTTAGAGTATGTCACCAAAGCTCCACAAGGCAATGGTGCCAGGAAAAGCATTCAAAACTTTATGCATGCAAGGCTTATGCCTTACTCCTGGAGACTAAGTTCCTGCTCCTTTATCAAAGTTCATGAGGAAAGAAAGGGGGAATTCTTTCAACATTCCTAATCAAACACTTGATAGTGTATTTATTTTGCTTATAAATCTAAAGAGAAAGCAAAAATATCTAATATAATTAAAATCTTGACGTTTTTCCTTCTGAGCTCTCTTCTACTAAAGAAATGTTGAGACACATTATCTGTCACTATTGTTTATAGCTGTGAACTTCAATTTTTGTGGTTATTGTTAAGATTATAGAGTATTTTTCCTAAACAACAAATTTACTTATATAATAGTGCAATTACTGGGACTGGATAAAATAGTAAATTGTTTCTACATATAATGATTAACATTAATACCAAAGCCTATATTTCTGATTTATTCAACTAGGATCATTAATAGAGCTTTGTTCTCTGCAGAACTTTCCAAAAGACACTTTATAATCCCTAACTGAATTTATTCATGTGTTTTCTTTTGAGGGGGTAAAGGTGTTGTACTCAGTGTTTATTGTTGGTACTTTGCTCAAGAGTCATTCCTGGTAAAGTGTAGGAGAGGTATAGTGCTAAGGATTGAACCCAGGTCAACTATGTGCAATGCAAGCACCTTACCTTCTGTACTATCTCTCTGGCCCCTTTCAGTGTTACCATTTTAAGCTTTATGTCTCTGCAGAAATTTATATTCAGGTCAAACCAATTATGAAGAAACTATTTTAAAAAAATCTCTGAAGCTGAAAATATCCTCAATGCTCATCTTTCAATATAAAGTATTGTTTATTAATAGAACACTTTTAGTGTGAAAATGTCCTTTGGTGATGATTTAAAGAATAATTGTAGTGATCAGTGATTTTCTATTCCTCAACCTCACTTCAAATAGAAAGATGACAGTTTTGCCTAATAATTTTAACTTATTTTATAAAAATAGTTATTGAAGTTATTTTCATAAGAAATATCTTATCAAACAATATCTTATTGTTTGATTTGAAATAACCTGTCACCAAGTAATTTTGTCTACCATTTATGCTCCATTGTGGTCTCTTAGAGTTATTGAGAGAATAAAAATCATGCATATGGCACTATAGTTGTCAAAAATAAAGACCAATAATGATTCCTTAGACTTTTTAGAATTTCCAAACTTTATATCATGAAAGCAGAATGTTTTTATTTGCTTTTTGTTTTGTTTTGGGTCACATCTGGCTGTATTCATAGCTTACTTCTGGCCATTTTCTAATGAACCATTCCTATCAGGGATTAGGGAACCATATCTGGATAGAACCCAGGTGTGCTAGGTGCAAAGCAAGCTTTCTACCCATTGCACTATCATTGCATTATCATTTGCACTATTTCATCCCCAAGATATTGCTTTTTGGTAGTATTAAAAATAAGCATAGAATAGGAATATTTAGCAAATGTCATAAATTCAGTGAGTAAAATCACATTTATAAATTTGGGGAAATTCCCAAGTAGTGCACAGGACTTTTGAGGCCCTTGGCAATTGTTGGCCAATTGGGCTGGCAATTCAATTATTGATGGTGACTGATGGTGGTGTATCATTTGCTCAGGCCCTATGACTTGGGGGTTATCTGGGCCACTTTATCTTTGCTTTGGGCTCTGTGGAGTGCAGTCCTGGGCTTTGAAGTGGAGTCCTTTACATGCAAAGCATGTCTAACTCCCACCCCATTTACAATGTTTAAAATATTACTTTGTTTCTTGTACTTGAGGTACAAGTTTGGCAACCAATGCCTTTAAATATTCATCACAGGCGCAGAAGGAGAGAGGCTGTGAAGTTCCTGATCTTGCAATATCTGGTTTTGGAGAGGCAGGGAAGGGCATTTGGGATTCTCTGAGAACTTACCCTCTCCCTTGAGTATGAAGCATAATGAGCCTCTCTTACTGAAAGGAGGTGGAATTTTTTTTTGTAATTAAAGCTTTATTCTAATCCCCTCCAATACTTCAGTAAGATTAGAGGGAGACACCAATGTCAATAGAGGTAACATCAATGGAACTCTCTTCCTTGTCCTTTACTAAATAACTTTTCAGAACTACAAGTTCATAACATGGAAACTACTAGAGGATATCAATACAGCACCATTAAAATGGGAATTATAGAAAGTTTTTATATTCCTCAAATGGGCACAATACAACAAAAAGTGTTTCTTGAAATACATTCACTTCAATTGCAACATCTTTATCCCATTCTAGTATCTCCAACAACATCAGAAATGATGAGAACAATGACTTTCCACAGTACCCACAGTAAAAAAAACAACACAAAGGACACATGATTTTTGGTAACTAAAATTCTTACTCCAGACATCAATGGTCTCAATGATAAATAGAGTATAGGCACTAATAACCACATCCACTTTTGACACCTCTCCTTTCTTAATGTAGATTCAAAGAATAGGCCCCAGCACAGTATCTGAAACTGGAGATGGAATTTTATGAGCTTCCATCCTTCACAAGCAAGGAGGGTTTAATCAGTTGATGAATAGTGGTTTTGACCTGAGGGCTCTTCAAGCTATCCTCCAAAATAAGTTCTCTTAGGAAAAAAATCCAGAGTGCCAGTAGCAGAGCCTTTTATTTGGCCCTAAAACAGAAACATTTGCTCTTATAGATAAAAAGGTACTTGAGAAAAAGTGATAAGCCTAATCCTAGCAAATAATACTGTTAAGCATTGCTTTTTTTTTTTTTTAACTAAAGTAATTAGGGAGACTAAACTTTGGCAAAACCAAAAAAAAAATAAAGCCAAAATATTAAGATAAAGTATTTTTTTAAGTTAAAAGCCATAGAAAGACAAAGTCTAAAAAGAGGAGAACCCTTGCGTAATTTGAACTGTTCATCCCACATTACTAGTTTTCCCTCATTTTTTTCCTACTCTAATTTTTTTCTGTTTAGTTTTAAAGAGAGAAATTCTGGTATATTTGTTGCTTTGTTTTGAGTATCTCAGTAAACTTCAAGTTTATATTTGATTTAGTCCTCTAACTTTTCGCAATGCAGTGGTATAGTGTTAGCCTCTTTTTGTTTTTGTTGTTTTGGGGGCGGGGCCACACCCGATGACATTCAGGTGTTACTCCTGGCTATGTGCTCAGAAATCACTCC
>PVKC010011229.1:0-24901 GCA_004027635.1 Crocidura indochinensis
TTTTTTTTGGTTTTTGGGTCACACCCGGCAGTGCTCAGGGGTTACTCCTGGCTCCATGCTCAGAAATTGCTCCTGGCAGACACGGGGGACCATATGGGGCACCGGGATTTGAACCAATGACCTTTTGCATGAAAGGCAAATGCCTTACCTCCATGCTATCTCCGGGGGCCCAATTTTTGAGTTTTTGAGCCACATCTGGCAACGCTCAGGGGTTACTCCTGGTTCTGTGCTCAGAAATTGCTCCTGGCTTGGAGGATCATATAGGAAAGCAGGGAATCAAACCACAGTTTGCCCTAGGTTAGCCATGTGCACCACCGCCACACCACCTCTCTGGCCTCTAAGAGGAAAAATAATTTTTTGATGTTTTCTACTATTAAATAATTTGGTATTTTTATTGACATGTGATTAAATACAAAATAACTTTATTTCAAACTTATAATTTATGTCTAATTTAATAAATTAATATTCTGAAGCATTTTTTATGCTTATCTTAATCTAGATGACCAGTCTTTAATTTTTCTTGGTCTTAGTGTTATTTAGCTTCCTTTTACTGGCATTTTCTTTGATGTTGATGGAAGCATTGTTAGTTAACCACAGATGCTCCTCGCTTAACGACCTACCTGTTTAGTGACCGTTCGCACTTACGACCATCTCTTCACTGTTATTTTATTTTATTTTAAATAACCTTTTTTCATCTTGTACACTCTACAGTACAGTACTGTGGTTTTTGGTGCTTTAATGTACCTGCTTTACTAACTTTATGTTCTGTAATACATTGCAGTACTATGTGTAAGTTACACAACCTATGCAAAAAACAAGTGGAAGTTTTCAGGTTGATCTTTCTCGTTATTTTATTCAGAATGCGATATTGTCAAGTACTATGCATATACTGTTTTACTGTATACAGTACATACAGTTCCTCACTCAACGACCAATTTGCTTAACAACCAGAACTTGGTCGTTAAGTGAGGAGTATCTGTATTTTCATCAACCCCATTCTGATTTGAGTCCTTTTTTGAAGTGAAATGAACATAGATAGAATTGGTCATTGATTGTAGAATGTCAGTTTTCCAGCTGAAGTGATTTCATCACTTCAGAGGCTTGCTCCTATACCATTGTCTTCTGTCCAATGACATAGGGCATTTGGGGGGCATTTTAGACATATGTGCAATTTATACATGTCTAAAATCCACTTCTAGAGGACGGTGATGATTCAAAGCTTGCTGACCCTGTAGCATTCAGAATTATTTCTATGAAGCAGAGACATAAGTAGTTTGTTAAATAATACCCTAGTAGTATCAGAGATTTTATTACTGATTTCTTGCTGTAGGTTTTCTATATTAAGGGTTTTATATGTGGAAATTATTATCTGCTTTTTCTTTTTATCCAACACTTAAGTTTTAGTATCAGAATAGCAGTGTTCTTGCACACTGACTGCAGTGCTGCTAGAGTTGGTGTACTTTGTTGTAGCGTGCAGTGTATGTTGTACATTTTTTTTTGTTGTTGTTTTTTGGGCCACACCCAGTGACGCTCAGGGGTTACTCCTGGCTATTCACTCAGAAGTCGCTCCTGGCAGGCACGGGGGACCATATGGGAACCGGGGGATCGAACCGTGGTCCGTCCAAGGCTAGCGAGGTAAGGCAGGCACCATACCTGCAGCGCCACCGCCCGGCCCCGTATGTTGTACATTTTTAGTTGCACTAACTACACAGACTATACTGCAGCATGTGTCTTCATTTTTTTTTTTTTTTTTTGGTTTTTGGGTCACACCCGGCAGTGCTCAGGGGTTACTCCTGGCTCCATGCTCAGAAATTGCTCCTGGCAGGCACGGGGGACCATATGGGGCACCGGGATTCGAACCGATGACCTTTTGCATGAAAGGCAGACACCTTACCTCCATGCTATCTCCCGGGCCCCGTGTCTCCATATTTTTAGGGTGCCAGAATTACCAAAGGTTGTGCCCTGAGGCATTAGAGTGCCTCTTCAGAGGTAGGGCAATGCCAGAGATAAAGTTCTGGCCACATATTTACTATTTTTACACCATTTTTATAGTGCTTTACTTATATTAAGCTGTGGAGATGCTGGACCATTGGTACCTTCTCATTCTGCAATCTGATGCTTTTGTGCTTCGTGGCTTTCTGTCAAATTCTGAGCATCAGACTGGATTGCTGTCATCACTTTGTTGTGCCAAAAGTATATTAAAACCAGCACTACCTAATATGTATTGATATTCAAGTATCTCTTTACTTGAGTTCTCAACTTTTAAGCCAAGTTTTGTTAATGCAAAGTCACCCGGTACTCATCTTTTTGGAGATATATTCTTAAAAAATACCACTGTAAAGGGAAAGATAGTGTAGGCATTAGGTGCATACCTTGTCTGCATCTCACCTAAGTTTGACCCCAAGCTATTGCTTGGTCAACCAGTAACACTGGGAGTTACTCCCAGACAAAAAGCTGATAACCTTAATCTTTGCCAGGTATTGCCCAGTTTCACCCCCAAATAATACTACTGTAACACATAGGTAAGTAGGTAAAGGTAAAATCAGCCTTTGAGGATTACATCTAATTAAATATATTATAACAGGCAAATTTTAGTTTAGTTCAAGGTAATTCTGATTAAGACAGTATTTTTTTCAAGTATTTAATGATTTAAAAATCTATTTCTCAGGTTCACTGATGTATTTAAATGAAGCTACACTTCTCCATAATGTTAAAGTTCGATACAGTAAAGACAGAATTTATGTAAGTATTTTACTTGTGGTTTAAGTTTTTATGGAAATAATTATTTTACCTGTTGCCATTTGATGTTGTTGAGCTTGACATTTTCTGGTTTTTTTTTTTTTTTTTTTTTTTTTTTTTTTTTTTTTTTTTTTTTTTTTTTTTTTTTTTTTTGCCACACCCAGTGACGCTCAGGGGTTACTCCTGGCTATGCGCTCAGAAGTCGCCCCTGGCCTGGGGGACCATAGGGGGCCTGGGGGATCGAACCGCGGTCCGTCCAAGGCTAGCGCGGTAAGGCAGGCACCTTACCTCCAGCGTCACCGCCCGGCCCCCCGAGCTTGACATTTTCTAACATTGAATGACACATCACTGCTATAGAGAGACATATGCCTGTCATGCACATAAACCCGAGTTTGGGTCCTGGTCTCTGGCATTGCTGGGTCAGAGCCATATAACATCACCAGGGCATGCAAGTTTTCCTACCTCTTATGGGGGAGCCTTTTGAACACTGCTTGGGAGGATAGCTCCCAAGAAAAGAAAAATCATGTCCGTCTTAGCCTGTACAGACCATGTGTGCACTCCACGATAATAAGGATATTTTTCTAATTATGTGTTATACTTCATGTTGAAAAATAACAGAACAAAGTAGCAAAAATTATATTTGACAGTACTTTCACTTATGAATGTACAGCTTAAACTCTGTGAGACATACATACAAGCTCCTGTACTCTTCCACAATAGAAAGACCCTTACCTGCCCTACTCTTTGATACTATAATTTTCAGAATTAGTTTTTATTTATTCATTTATTTTGCCTAATATTCCACATATGAGTGAAACTATTTGGTAATTTGTCTTTAATTTTCTAATTTTATTCAAGTTTTATCTATTTTACCCCCAAAAGGTACAATTTCATTTTTGTAAATGGCAGAATAATATTCTGTCAGCATGTAGACCACTGTTTCTTTATCTAGTCATTTGTTGGTGACTATATAGTTCTATTTCATTTTTTAACTACAGAGAATAAATGCTATGATCATAAAAGTGCAAATATCTTATGTATGTGTGTGTGTGTGTGTGGGGTGGGTGCTGAGTTCATCAAATTTAAATCCTCACATCTGCAAGGCATGTGTTCTACCATTACGTCAGATCCCCAGCCCTGCAGATACCTTTTCAATAGTGTTCTTATGTCTTTTGGATAAAAGAGTGGTGTTGCCGATTTGGTAGTTCCATTTAACATTTTTTTTTCATTTCAAAATTTTAACTTTTTATGTTTTTTTCTTTTGGTTTCTTTATGGATAGAGGCTATCCATAGTAAATCGCATTCTTTCCCTTTCTTCCACATCTTTCCTCACACTTGTTTTCAGCCTTCTCGAGATATATAATTTTTCGTGATGTTGGATAATAATTCTTTGGTTGACCCTTCTCAATCTATGTGCTGCTGAGCACTTTTTCATGAGTCTGTGGGTCATCTTCTTTGAAAGTATATCTTTGAAGAAGTGTAGAAGTCATTTGCTCATTTAAAAAATGGATTACTTGCTCATATGAAGTTGTGTGAAGTTTATTTATAGTTTGAAAGTTAATTTCTTGTTAGATGTGAGAATATTTTTTCATGATTACTTGTCTCCATTTTTGTGGTAGTCTTTGTTGCTGTATAAAGCTTTTAATTTTATCTAGTACTGTTTGTACTTGCCTTTATTTCCTTTGCCAGTAGAGTTGAGTTTCCAGAAATGTATATAACCTCTATTTTCTTCATATATTTCAAGTTTCAGGTCATGTGTCAAACTTTAATACATTTTGAGTAAATTTTTTGTTTTCAAGTGTTAGTAAGTACTTTTTCTTTCATGTATCAGTTTAGTTTTCCTAACACTGCTTGGATAAGATGCTTTTATTTCTTATAATATAATATTGTTTTATTTATGGAAAATTAGATGTTATAGGGATATTTTGTGGGGGGATATTTTGCTATCTATTCCTTTAGTTTGTGTGCTTTTTTGTATTCCCATAACATTAATTGCTGTTAATTTGTAATATAAAAGCAAGTCAGAAAACATATTGCATCTATTTTTACTTCTTTTACAAATGCTTTGGCTAGTCAGGATCAGTCTATTGTAGTTTTACAAATATTTTATCATTGTTGCATTTTTATATAAAATCTTTATTTGAGCAACATGATTACAAACATGATTGTAGTTGGGTTTCAGTCATAAACAAAACACCCACCATCATCAATGCAACATTCCCACCACCAATGCCCCCACCTCCTTCCCAACCCTGCCTGTATTTAAGACAGGCATATTACTTCTCTCACTTATTAAGATAGACATGATAGTTGTTAGTGTAGTTATGGCTCTAGCCATTTGAGTTATCTCCTACATCTTCTCTTTTATTAATTAATAATTTTTATTGTGACCAAAGTGAATTACAAATAATTCACAGTAATATTTTAGGTACATAGTGGCATTGAACCTAGGGCATTCCCACCACCAGTGTTGTCATCCCTCCACCTGTTCCCAGCATGCATCCTATATCCCCATCCGGCTGCTAGTATAAGTGGTTCCCTCTGTGTATAGTTTGTTGTAGAATGAGTATCAATTCTGTTGTCATTGGCTTTGGATTTAGTGTTTAAGTCTGATCTTTTTGTTTTTCTATTGAATGTTCATACAACTTTTGGTCTTGGTACCATCCATTTCCCCCCCCCCCCCTCAATTTATGAGGCAGAACAAGATGGTTCAAGTTATGTGGTTCTGTTTAAAGGGAGAGAAAAAGAAAAAAAAGAAAAGAAAACAAACAACAAACAAGAACCTCCCCAAAGGCAAAAAACAAAAACAAAGAAAAATATTCAGGAGGGGTCCATCTAGAGAGTTATAAATATCAATTTAAGAGAAGAAAAGGGATAAGGAAGAAAAACAAAACACACAGAGACAAAAAATAAAATAAAAATTAAGAAAAAAACCAAACAAGAAAACAAACAAAACCAAAACTACAATGACAAAAAATCCAAAAAGCACCATCGCAATACAGACAATAACCAAGCAATAATCACGAGCCAGCAATAAAAAGAAAGAAAAAGGAAAATTATGCTTTCTTTATTTCCCCCCCGCTTTTGCAAAGGCACAGTAAATATTGGGGAGATTAGAAAGGTAATTCCCTTGACCTAAAAGATACAGGGTTTCTCTGCCCTTGAAGCATACTGTTATGGATAACTACGGGCTCCATACATGCTCTTTTACTTTCCCCTAGGTCTTTTTGCAGTGTCTGGAAACTTTCTGCTCAGTTGTGGATGAAAAATCAGGTCTCTGTAGCTAGAGATCTTGGTATTTGCAAAGGTCATAGGATGGAGCCTAAGATAGAGTTTTTCTTTATGATTTTAGAAGTTCTGTTCCAATATTGTTGTTTTCTTTTTTTTTTTGTTTGTTTTTTTGGGTCACACCCATTTGATGCTTAGGGGTTACTCTTGGCTAAGTGCTCAGAAATTGCCCCTGGCTTGGGGGGCCATATGGGATGCCGGGGATCGAACCGCGATCCTTCCTTGGCTAGCGCTTGCAAGGCAGACACCTTACCTGTAGCGCCACCTCACTGGCCCCCAATACTGTTGTTTTAATCAGTCGTCTGTAATTGGTGGTCTTAGTGTTTGCATCGATCCTAGGATGAAGCCTAGGACAGAGTCATTTTTTTTTTTTTTTATGTTTCCAGAAATTCTGCTCAGTTGCATTTGTCTCAGTCAGACCTCTGGAATTAGAGTTCTTGGTTGTTGTACAGATCGTAGACCAAAGCCTAGGCTAGGGTCTTTCTTATTGGTCCCAGGATAAGTTCTGCCCAGTCATGGTTGTTACAGTCAGTCTTCTGTAGTCAGCTATCCTGGTTTTTGCATAGATCAAAAAGTGACATGTCTTCTGCTTTCATCTTTTCCATAGGTGATGAGATAAAACAACCTGCTCTTAGATCAAGTTGTTGCCATTTCCTCATTGTCAGGATGTCATATCAAAACTGGCACATGTTGGTGTCAGAGCTGTATTAAGAATGTCCCAGAGGGATTTTGGCTCCGGGAGCTGTTGCGAAGAGCTGTTGGTTTTATGTCTGAGATCTGGGGATCGGGGTTGGACAGTTGCTGTCTAATCACATGGAGTCTAAGTTGGGGCCACATGATATATGTTCAAAGTGGGATAGAAATAAGAACTCATACTTCTTCTCTTTTAGTAATTAGTTGCCTACATCTTCTTATTTAGTAATGCTGCATAGTTGAAAGTCAATGCTTTTAATGTAAATAGGGTTTGCATCAAATTATTAAGAAAGAAGCTTAGCTTATCTGCTTTAACAATATTTATTGGGCATGTGTGAGATTTTATCTAATAACACCTAGATGTAGATTTCTTTGTTGGCTGGCGATAAGTTACTTCACTGCTAAAAAATGGGAACTCTTCATTATTTTAAGACAAATAAAACACATGGCTTCTTTGATACGTCCAAGATCAAATGACAATTTTAATCTTTTATATCACTATCAATTTGCCTAATTGTACATATTTAATTATGTCTAAATTACTCTTTGTCTTTACCATCTGTCCAAAGTAGTGACAGCTGGGAAGTAGAACAAATCTAAAGGAGTTTCATACCAGCTTTTGGTTATTACTTTCATACTTTTCTCCTACCTCCAGACTCCCAAACAAATAAACTAAATAGAGTGTATAGTATGGATTTACTGGAATTTCCTATTTAGCAGATAAAAGGGGATGGGAAAAAACTATCTCTACATAAGGAAATGCACACTAAAATTATACATATTAAGGAAATACATCTAAAGAAATATACAAAGGAAATATACATATCCCCTTTAAGGCTTTTGAAATAGTCTGGGGGGAAGGGATAAAAGCCAGAGCACAGCTTCAAACTGTGACGTGGTCTTGTGGAGTCTGAAAAATGGTTCGTTGAAGTAAGGGATCAGGTAATATCCTCAAGCTGAGGATCTCTCAAGAGCAATAGTCCACAGTGAAGGGAGGTGGGAGAGAAGGGTTTACATAGAGGAATCAGCATGAGTAGTGGCAGTACCTTCTTCCCTGGTCGAGGCCAGGTAGTCTGAGAGGCTGTCCTTTCACTTTGGGAGTCGGCTGGCAACTGGCTGGGGCAGGGGGAAGGTTCTGATTCCCAAGGAGTTAAGAACTGAGAGTAAAAAGGGTTTAATAGGGAGAAATAACAGATCAGGGGTGAGGAGATCATAGAAAAGTATTTGTAATGTAGTAGCATTAGAGGGGAAAATGGAAGAGTTAAATATAACAGGGATGATATACAACACAGATAGTCATTTTTTTACAATACAGATTAGACAGACATAAAAGTGTCCACCACATATACACTCACAAATATACACATAGACAGACATTAAAGACTGATTCATAGGTTGCAATTAAAAACTGACCCAGGTAGAGTGGGTCAGAGCACTATGAGGCTGGCAAATAAGGGGAAAAGGTTTTCTTTGTTGGTCTTTTAATGCTTCTATGTTGCAGTGGCAATACTCTTGCTGCAGTTAGCGAGCTAAACTTTTTTTGGGGGTGGGGGTCACACCTGGCAGTGTTCAGGGGTTACTCCTGGCTCCATGCTCAGAAATCGCTCCTGGTAGGCACGGGGGACCATATGGGATGCCCGGATTTGAACCAATGACCTTCTGCATGAAAGGCAAACGTCTTACCTCCATGCTATCTCTTCGGCCCCATCTTGCTGCAGTTAGTAGTCAATCATAGAAAATTTATGAGTATTAATATTTTTTGGTTATTTTCCATTCTATTACCTACAGGTCTGCTATATTTTATTATTGATTGGAAAGATGAGCTATTTACAAAAATTAAGCTTTTGTTTGTTTAGTATTACACCTGTGTCACTCTTTGATGATGGGGTTTTAAGTTTATGTCTAGCTGCCTTTTTTGTTGTTTATATGAAGTTATGACTTTTATTATCACTCTGTAATCGTTTAGTATTCTCTGAACTATTGTTGAATTGTTGAACATAAGCAGTAGGAAATCTAGCAGTTTTATAAGCCTTATATTCCTAAGAAAAAATATATATGTATATCAATATACATATCCCAAGTTATTATGTTATTATGGAAGAGTTTATCTCTGTTAGGTAATGACTATTTGGTTCTTGAATGAAAAAGTATTCAAAGTCTACTGAAGTCAGCAATATTTTCCCCAGCAATTTATGCCTCTTAGTTATAAGACCATTAAAAGATGAACCTAAAGAAATATACTTCATAATGCTTTAAAATACATGAGAAGGAAACTTTGAATTAGTTTTAATTTTCTATTTTCATAGTTTTCATGATTCATATTTTTTATCATTTCTCCTTTCAATTGAGTACAACATTAGCTAAATCACATTTAACATTTCCACCAATTACTAAAAATATCTTACTTGCTTTTTTGCCTCCAGTGGATTAATATATAACTTCTCTCCTTTTTTTTAAACCACATTTCAGAAAGACTTTTAAAAACCATTCCTTAAATTTTGAGTAACAGTTTGAAAGTTTAGTTTTTCCACATCATTTTTCTTCTATAATTAGAAGAATAAAAAAGAAAATATGTTTTTGTATGTCCTAGTTTGACCAGTAAACCATAACTAATTGCTAAACCACAGCTCATTTTCTTTTCACAAAGAATATTATAAACCCTATTGGTACATTTTCTAATCTTTTAGAGCCACAGTTAAATGCTAAATTTAAAATCATGCTTAAGTTGCTTGTTAAATGTTTAGTGTAACAGTATTCTAAGCAGTTGTTTACACATGTTGCTTGCAAAAATCTGGGACCAAGTGATCATCACAGAATGTTAATCAACTGTTGGTAATGGTAATAGACCTAGAGAGTCATATGAATTTTATTAAATTCTTCATTAAATTGTGTGAACAAAGTATTCTAGGTGAGGGATTTAAGTAATTAGATCTCAAGCAATAGAAATGTAAGTAGGAGAATGGATATTTTAAATATTGTCAGTAGAGAGTTGCTGTTTGAGACAGAGACTGAGAGACACAACTATGTGTTTATGAAGACTTGGTGGTGATACCATGAACTGGGAAAGCACATAGGAGATTTTTGGCTTTATTTTTGAGGCAAAGGGAAGTCAGTAAGTATCATCTACACTTAATTGTGCTGAATTTGAGATGCTTATGAGACTGAGAAGATATTGCTCTTGATTGAGTTAGAGAAATATGCATTCGTGGATATCAGTAAGACAAGAAGTAAAGATATCAGAGTCCTAGTAATAAAATCTATTGTATTTTCTTTCTCTTTCAAACTGTTTAGTTTTGGGGTCAGAGTGATAGCATAATGGTAGGTTGTTTGTCTTACATGCGGTGACCCAGGACGGACCTGGGTTCAATCCCTTACATCCCATATGCTCCCCCAAACCAGGAGCGATTTCTGAGTGCATAGCCAAGAATAATCCCTGAGCATCACTGAGTGTGGCCCCCAAACCCGAAAATAAAAGAAAAAAACTTGTTTAGTTTTTTTTTTGTGTGTGTGTGGATTTTGGGTCACACCGGCAGTGCTCAGGGGTTACTCCTGGCTCCATGCTCAGAAATCGCTCCTGGCAGGCATATGGGGCGCCGGATTCAAACCGATGACCTTCTGCATGAAAGGCAAACACCTTACCTCCATGCTATCTCTCCGGCCCCAAAACTTGTTTAGTTTTAAAAGTTATCTTAACTGGAAATTTTTGTTTGTGCTTTTTCAATATAGACTTATGTCGCCAACATCCTGATTGCAGTCAACCCTTACTTTGACATACCTAAAATCTATACTTCAGACACAATAAAGTCCTATCAAGGAAAATCTCTTGGGACAATGCCACCTCATGTTTTTGCAATTGGTAAGCGATTTAATTTTGTTTTCCCTTATATTATACATATTAAAATTTGTTCTTTTGGCTTAATAAAAAATACCATGATTTCAATATATATTCTGGAGGGACAATATCAATTTTAAATATACCACTGTTGTTATATCTTATATAGGGTGGAAAAGACATCTGATGGAGTAGGTTATATGTCAGTAACTTTTTAAATGCTTTTATCCTTTAATATATGTCTACTCAGTTCAGGTACATATCTTTAGACTTTAGTATTTCTAGACTCCTCATTCCTATTAGCTCACTTATAAAGTATATTCCTGCATTGCTCTAAGACTAAATCTTTCCAGTATTTTCTTAGCCAGAGCCTCTCTCCTAAGCAGGTTATCTGAGTTTGATAAGAACTATTAAGAGCTGACTTTTTTCCCTGCTTGATCTTACATTAGGGCCTAACATATTTAGGATATTGATATAGGAAAATAGTTCAACATTTTTTACTTTTTGCAACACTTAATGAGGCAGAGAAAAGTTACTTGACACACACACACACATACACACACACAGACACACACACCCTATCACTGTGATTATGTGTTATTTTCAAAGAGTTAGCCAACTTTTTGGAACCACCATTACTGGAAGTTAAGTGGTGACATGTTTTAGTGCTGCTGTCTAGTGTAACTATTTTTTTTTTGGGGTTTTCTCTTCTGTTTTGACCTACTGAAACTTCACCTTCAGAATTGACTGATCTATGTAATATTTACTGCTAAATCCACAGAGATTGATTGTTCGTTCTAAGATGCCTGTTGGGTACGGGCCTGTTCTCTATCAACTATAAATAAAGTTCAAAATCCCTCAAGTCTAAATCTAAGCAATTTATCACTAAAGGCTGCATACTTAAAATGTAAAAAGGCCTTCTTATAAATTGCTTATTACTGTTAAAAAAAGTATTGACAAAATTTCACAAATGTGGGCGGAACAGACTGTTGATAAATTAGTCAAAAGAATGGCTATATACTTTGCATATTTTTCATTTAGTCCTAATGAATAAAAGTCAGATTTGTAAAGACCTCTTCATTTTGTATAGTTTGTTTGTAGTGATGTCTGAGGTAAATGACATCTTACAGGATTAAATTGTCAGGACCTAATTTTATATGAAAATTTATTTAAGTTAAAAACCACTTTAATAGATTTTTTTCTGCCAAATTTTTAGATGGCTAGTAAATTATTACTTCTTGTTTAACTCTGATGAGAATTTCTTTAGTACTAGGAAGAACAGAGCCATCATTCCTATTATGAAGATGTTCTAGTTTATTCTTTTTTTTTTTTGGTTTTTGGGTCACACCTGGAAGCACTCAGGGATTACTCCTGGCGCTATGCTCAGAAATTGCTCCTGGCATGTTCAGGGGACCATATGGGATGCTGGAATTCAGACCACTGTCCTTCTGTATGCAAGGCAAATTCTTTACCTCCATGTTATCTCTCCGACCCTCTAGTTTATTCTTTTTTTGTTTTTTGTTTTGTTTGTTTTGCTGTTGTTTTTGGGCTACACCTGGCCAAAAAGTATTCAGGGGTTTCTCTTGGCTCTGTGCTCAGAGATAGTTCCTGGTAGGCTAGGGGGACCATATGGGATGCTAGGATCCGAAACCGGGTCTGTCCAGGCTCGTCTGCTTACAAGACAAATGCCCTGCTGCTGTGCTATTACTCCAGCTCCAATAATCTATTATATCCTAATACAAAAAGCAAGAGTTGTTTGGACTTCATATTACTTAGCTGTGAGGATACTTTTAAGGGTGACGACACTTTTTTTTTTTGTCTTTGGGCCACACCCGGTGACGCTCAGGGGTTACTCCTGGCTATTCACTCAGAAGTCGCTCCTGGCAGGCACGGGGGACCATATGGGGAACCGGGGGATCGAACTGCGGTCCGTCCTAGGTTAGCGCAGGCACCTTACCTCCAGCACCACTGCCCGGCCCCCGGGTGACGACACTTTTAAGGGTTAAGTACACTTTAAATTTATATGTAATGCATTTTATTAATGTTATTTTGATCCTAGCTGATAAGGCTTTTCGAGATATGAAGGTGCTCAAGATGAGTCAGTCTATCATTGTATCTGGAGAATCAGGAGCTGGAAAAACAGAAAATACAAAATTTGTTCTCAGGTAAGGAGTATAATCCTTAGCTAACTTGAAAATACATGAGCAATTTGTTTATTATAAATGTTTCAGTAAAAATTTTGAACCCATGCATTTTGAAAATTTTTATTCAATATTTTTATGTTTTTGTCCTATATATTATATTGTAACTATCAGCTGTAATCTATTAAATTAAAAGTAAGCATACTAAAAAGTGACTCTTTTAATAGAGTGATGTTGAATAGCTTCTACTAAATTGATGCTAATAGTAAGAAGTTGTTTGTCTATGAAGATGTGAGTAGTTGACAGCAAACATATTGCTAAAACATTATTTAAGCTTCTTCCTTTGCAATTAGCTTCAGTGTTTTACCATCTTTGTGAGAATCTTCCTAAAGAATGAGAACTTAAATAACTAGATGTTTCTGAATATAGTATCTGTTTCTGTAGATCTTGATTTTATTTTAGTTCTGTGCAAGTCAATGAACAAATAATTATGGAGACTAAATGTGCTCATATTGTAAAATAAGAATTTTTAAACTTAAAACAGATCATTTAATCTTAGTTATTAGTGTTAACTGTTTTCACATTGTAGAACCAGTCTCCAGATTTTTTAATCTTACAAAATTCAAACTGTACCCATTAAATGGCTTACCATTTCCCCTTATTCTCAGCCTCTGACAACACCTATTCTATACTTTCTGCTTCTTTACATACCTTATATAATTGGATAATACAATATTTGTCTTTCTTTAACTGGCTTGTTTCTTGGTATAATATTATATTTATATTCTAATATTTTCAAGTTTTTATTTTTGTAATATATCTCAGAATTTCCTTTTTAAGTTTTCATTACATGTATATATCACTTTTTTTTTCTATCAGTTTTGGGAAACATTTTGTGGTGTTCAGGGGTCACTCCTAGTGGTACTCAAGGAACCATATGGAGTGCCAGAAATTGAACCTGGGTTGGCTACAAGCAAGGCAAGCACACTAACTGTTACACTCTAATATTCCAGCCTACATTTTTAAAAATAGGAGCCACATCCTAGAGGGAGGGTGGAACTTCTATCAATGTTCTGTTCAGTGTGTGACCCTGATTGTTATGTAATTAGACAAGCAATGTGCTGCCTGAACTCAGATCAGGGCCTTGGGTCCTGACAGTTAGGTGCTTGGTTTGGTAGTATGTTGGGGACTCAAGTCCACCAGATCAGTGTCTGGTGGTGATGGGTGCATAAAGGTGTGGAGTTGGGGACTGACCTCAGTCCCTTGTATGTTGCATTAGAACTATATATATCCCAGCCATACCATGTTTTATTTACCCATCTCTACATCAGTGGGCACTTGTGTTTTCTCATTTTTTTGGTTATTGTGAATAATATATAGACTTGCTATGAAGAAAGAGGTACATATATTTCTCTGAGATTTGAACAAGTTGCCTTTGGATACTTTCACATATTAGAATATTGCTTTAAAGATTGGGCTTTATCTCTATATAAAATATGCACTATGTATGGAAGCTAAGTCTCATATTTCAGAAAACCAGTTCTAAAGTGGTTCTTGTGAACAAAGTGGAGAAGGCTAATGCTAATTTGTTGAAGGAGAGTCAAGGAATGCTCCTCAGAATCTAACTGTTGTATTCTATTCTCAACAGATCTGTTGCAAGTGTGATTGAAACATATTTTGCCTTTCATATGACAATCAATCTTATTTCAACCTCAAGACTTTCTATCCCCTTTTCTGCCATCAAATTAAATCTACACTAATAGATGCACAGCATTTTATTTATTTACTCATTTTAATCAAATAATAAAATCACCATGAATTACCAAGTTAAGAAGTTATTTCTGATTGGGTTTAAGTATACAAATGTTCCAACACCGACCCATTCTCCAGTGTATGGTGTCAACTTCCCTTTTCCTCTCACCCACCGGATTGCCTCTGTTGCAGGCACTTTTTTTCTTTTGGCATTGTGCTTTTCAATAGTTATTCATAGGGTTTCATGCATATCCTGTTACCTCCTTTCAGTACCCAGTCCTTTTCCAGAGGGACCACTCTGCTTAATTATTGTCTAGTGGTCTTTTCCTGACCTAGACATCCCTAACCCCACATCAGTTTTCTTGATCTTCATTTCTATTGTCTCTAGTCATTAGTTATTTTCCTAATATGTTTCATTATATACCACACATATTGTGTCCCTTGTTCTCATTTCACTCAGCTAGATACTCTCCAGATCTTTCTACATAGCAGGAAATTATATTTACTTTTTCTTTCTGCTAATTAGTATTCCATTGTATTTTATTGTAGCTTCTTTATACAGTCATTTGTTATTAGACACTTGTTTCCAGATTTTAGATATTGTAAAAAGCACTACAATGAACATAGGAATGAAGATAACTTTTTTGCATTATGATCTTGGGCTCTTGGTGTATACTCCCAGGAATTAGATTGTTGGATCATATAAAAGCTTAATTCCTAGTTGTTTTTTTAAGGAATGACTGTATTATCATCCAAAAGGTTGACATTCACACAAGCAGTGAATGAATGTCCCACATCCACACCAATACCTGTTGTTGGTTTTTTAAATATAGAAGGAATCACAGTACTTATTACAGATCTATAATACTACTTATTACAGATCTTTATTTTTTTTATACCATCTACGGAAACGACCACAATTGTTTATAGCATTACAGATCTTTCTCTCTGTACAGTCATGGACCAACAGTGAAACAGTACACCTGGGACCGAAGAATTTTAAATTGTTGCAAGTGTTCCACTGTTCTTAGGAGAATATTATGGGTCATTTTAGGTCATCTTTAAGAAAACTAAAAAATAATTTTTGGTCACCACCTGGTTGTGCTCAGTGGTCACTGCTGGGAGATCTTAGGGGACCATATGCTTTGCTGGGGATTGAACCTGGGTTGACTATCTGCAAAGCATGTACCTTACCCACTGTACTATCTGTTTGACCCAGAGAAATATCTTTAACATTTGTTATACAAATGTCAGTTATTTGTGCCTAACCAAATCAAGAGTTCATTTTTGACTATGAGATAGCAGTTCTGATTAATGCTTTATAATTAGTTGTGAAATTCTCAGTGGCTTAATGCCTCATTCCTTCTCTCTTGAATGCAAGTGTTAATTGGTGAGTTTGTGGTTTCTATATCCTTTGGAAAATAAACAAGTAATTAAATGGTAAACTTAGAATAGGAAAACATATTGTGAGCTAAACATAGCTCTTTCATTGACATGTACTGAACAAATAGTTGTCCCATTTCTTGAAATACTCTAATATTAGACTCCATGGGGGTTTGGGCGATCACCATTTTTCCTTTAGCCTTACAAATTACATTAATGTGCTGTCACTTAAGAATTTAGAATCAGTTATAGAAGTTGAATATTTCTGTAGAAAATGTAGGGAATATTTAAAAGTAAATAGTTGGTTAAATCAAAATATTCTTTTTTTGGTTTGTTTTTTTGGACCATATTTGGCAATGCTCAGGGGCCACTCCTGAGTATGTGCTCAGAAATCTCTCCTGGCCTGGGGACCACATGGGAGGCTGGGAGATGGAACCCTGATCTGTCCTAGGCTAGCGTGCTCAAGTCAAACACCTTATGCCTTGTGCCACCGCTCTCGCCCCCAAATCAGAATATTCTTAATAATAATTTTTAATTTATTTAAAATTATTATTAATATTAAAACTTAATATTTTAATAATATTATTTATAATGTTTAATAATTTTTATTCAGGGGCAGAAACAATAGTACAGTCAGTAAAGCTCTTGCTTTGTAACTGAATCAGATTCAATTCCGGCATTATATGTACTTCCATGAGCCCACTGGAAGTGATCCCAAGCTGAATCAAGAATAAGTTCTGAGCACAGTCAGGTGTGGACCAAACACAAAGAAATGTAATTCTGATTTATATGTAAAATGCAATTCATATAGAATTTTAAGTATCTATATATTAATGTTATAAAAATAATACATGTAATATTGTCATCTAAAAGTCTTATCCTAATATTTAAACAGATATCTGACTGAATCTTATGGATCAGGCCAAGATATTGATGACAGAATTGTTGAAGGTATTGTTAATTTTAAAAATTTATATTTTTTCACTTGATGGATATATACAGATATCAGCTTAGGGGAATCCTCTAAGTGACCTGGAATGTTCTCACAGAGGTATAGAAGTTTCTCCCATGTCCTACATATTGTTGCTCAGATATCACTAGCTTGTTTATTTAATAACTATAGTCTCCATAGTTATATGGTGTAAATGAAAGAGATAAGGAAAACCCATCACTTTGTTTGTCATGTTTTTTTCTAAAGAAGGCGGTAGGGAGAAGTTTATTTGGAATGATCATGCCTTTTCTTTTTATAAATGGCTTTACAGACCATTGTTGCATAGTTGCTCATAATACATTTGTTTACAAGTTAAGTGGTAATAAAATTCTTTCAAAAAATAAAAAAAGAAAATAGAAAAAGAAGTACAACAACAAGAAAATCTGTGAAAATAATTGTATCTCGCTATGAGGTCATTGTCCAAAGGCTGACAAAACTCTTGTTGTTAGTTGGTCTTTCTATTACATGTTTTGTTACTGAACATGAAGTGGCATTGAATCAGTTTGACATCTAAATTGGGATGACATCTAAATACTGGGATGAAAATATTGAAAACTTGAAGTTGTTGCACAACCCCATGTGCAGCTGTAGAGTTCAGGAATTCCAAGCTGGATATTCCAAGGTGGATATTGCAGTATTTGTGGGGGTGTTGTTTCTGCTGCCAAGCCTTCCTGAAGGGTGCCTGTAGTCACTCCAAAAAAGTACTGATGATGTCAGCCCAAATACTGACATATCTGGAGTTTGGGGCTGCTTGGCATCTCTGAAGATCCATAGTTGAGAGGTGAAGCTGGGCTATTGGTGAGTGATAGTTGTGGGTGCTAGTATGGATATGATTTGTAGGGGAAATTATTATAACAAAAGAAATAAAAATGAATAGACTTTTTGTAAGAAAGGTTCCATATCCATTTTGAGATATTTTGGTAACATCCAAAACTACAGCAAAAACTAGTGGATTGGGGCAGGAGGTGGTAGAGCACATCACCCTCATGTGTCAGCATCATCTGGTGCCCCCTGAACATGACCTAGACCCACCACCATAAAAAAACAAAACTAGTTGATCAGTGAGAGAATATGGAAGACCGTTACTAAGATACTTTTCACCAGTGACAAGTCCTGTAGTCTCCAGAAATCAGGTCCTGCCTGAAAGATGGTGTGGATGTGACAGTGATTTCTTAGTCATAAAATACCTTGTTTTGGGGTCATGATCTTTTAAAGGGTTTAGGGTCAGCTAGATTTCTATTATGGATAAAATAAGAAAAATGGACTTTTAAAAGCCTTAAAGAATATGTTGTAAACATTGTAACATGGTTAAACAGTTTTTGAGGTTGTGGATGAAATTGTAAATGAAATTAACATGCTGGTTTGCATCTCTTTGAGACTATATAGGTAGAATAATAGTATCTAATAATACTTTTCTAGTCATGTGGTATGTGTGATTGTAAAAGAATAATTCCATGTCTATATTTGTTCATTGGTATTCATTTTTATTTTTTGTTGGTTGTAGAGCCACCAGCTCAGCAATGTGCATGTACACACTATGTGCATGTAGAGCAGCACATGTAATGCCACAGTTTGCTTTGGCACTTGACTATATCCTCAACTTACAGGAATTTGATATGATTTAATGTTTTTTTTTGTGCATAGCATAATACTTTATTAGGAAAAATGTGAAAGATTTAGTATATTATATCTTTTGACATCCAATACTATATAAAGATAATTTTGTAATGAGAACTTAGACATATATTCTCTTAAGAACTTAAAATATGCAATACTGTATTATGAAACATAGATATCCATTTGGTGCATATTATGATTTCATTACTTATATTTTAATGACAACACTGTCATTAAACATTTAAACAGACTAGTTTAAAAGTATGTAATTATATTTGCCTATGTATTTTCAAAACTCTTGTTCTGAGACTCTCTTTTAGATAATTCTATATGCCCATAAATTTTAGCTTGTATTGGATACACATATAAAATATGTATGTTAAGAAATTATGTGATCTATAAGATATTTTAGGAAAATAAGTCAGCAGGTAACTTTCTTGCCTATATTTTGTCTTAAGAAGTTTGTCTATCTTGTATCATAATTGTCTTTTAATAATAATAAACATGCTTGTGAAATCTTAAAGGTTTTAGGCAGTCATTATTAAAAGTTGAATTATACATTTGTAATTTAGTGACATTTAAAATTATTCTATTGAAACATTTATATCATCTCTCTATTTATGTTTAAATAAGTTTTTAAATATGCACATATTAGGGTCTGAATATAGTGGGCCTGAATTTATAAGTATTTGTACATAGATATTTGCAGGATTTGGCATAATATAGATTTCTCTATGTTAAACTTTGAGAACTTTTTATACCCATGAATATTTATTAGCAAATGGAAACATAGTATGTATTATATTATAAATATTATTTATGTCAATTTTTCAAAATTCTTATTTATTTCTAATAGCTAACCCACTCTTAGAAGCCTTTGGAAATGCAAAAACTGTTCGTAACAATAATAGCAGTCGATTTGGAAAATTTGTAGAAATACACTTCAATGAAAAGGTAGGTGGGAATAGTTTGGGGATAAAATATGGGAGTAGTTTTGAAAAATACAGGGCCTTTTATAGAATTGATACTGTATTTTATTAGATTTCTGGTATATCTATTAACTTTCTACTATTTTAGGTAATTGGGAAAATATTTATGGTTACAGTGACATCAAAATACTCTGTTTTGGGGGACACATACAGAAATGCTCAGGAGTTTCTCCTGTCTCTGCACTGGGGAATTATTTTTGGTGGGTTCAGGGATGGGATGCCAGATAGCCACATGTAAGACAGATGCCTTACCACTGTATTAACTCTCTGGTCTCCAACCTCAAAATACTCTTAGATTTCTCTCTCTTTTTTTAAAATTCTTTATTTATACATTGTGATTACAAAAATGTTCATAGATAGGTTTCAGTCATTGAATGTATACCATCCTTCACCAGTGAAACCTTTCTGCCACCAATGGTCCCCATTTCCTCCCCCAACTCCACTTCCTGCCTGTCTTTGGGACATGCATTCCATCTCATGTCATGATAGTTGTCAGTGTAGTTGGTGCTCTAATTGTGCTCAACAATCTTTGTGGTATTAATCTTTCTTTAATAGTTTTTCCTCTTTGATAAATATTACATCCTCTTAAATAAATATTTTAAAAGATAAATATTTTTGTTATTATACTATACTTGAAGACTTTACATGTATCATTATAATTTATTTTGTGGTACTGGGAATCAAGCCCTGAACCTCATACATTTTAGTTAAGACTATCCTTGAACTATACCCAAATTTCAGCAATAATATAAGCCAAATATAACATCATTTTCTCTTTGTTTTGTTTTCTAGAGTTCAGTTGTTGGAGGATTTGTTTCCCATTATCTTCTAGAGAAGTCTAGGATCTGTGTTCAAGGCAAAGAGGAAAGGAATTATCACATATTCTATAGATTGTGTGCTGGTGCTTCTGAAGATATTAGGGAAAAACTTCATTTGAGCTCTCCAGATAATTTTCGGGTATGTAAATGAAAGAATGAATATAAATATCATTATTCCTGAGCTATTTTTGTCTATTTTGAGCTAAATAGAAGATTTGTGGTATCTAAAATAAGTTCTATTTTGGAGCCAATGAATCATTTTAGTGAGACTGTTTGGAAGACAGTTTAGTGTAATAACCTGAGATAGATTTGGAAGATATTTACTTTTTTGGTGGTATTTATTATGAAAATGTTATTAAAAATTGAGGTCAGAGTGATAGCACAGTGGTAGGACATTTGCCTTAAATGTGGCTGACCCAGGACAGACTCGGGTTCGATCCCTGGCATCCCATATGTTCCCCTCAGCCTGCCACAGGCAATTTCTGAGTGCAGAGCCAGGAGTAACATCTGAGCACTGCCGGGTTTGACCCCAAAACAAAACAAAAATTTCCATGATTTAACAAGTTATTCATAGGTAAGTTTTAGACCTACAGTATGCCAGCATTGATCCCACCATCACTTGTCAATTTCCCTCCACCAAAGTTCCCAGGCTCTAACCTATATCCATCCCCCTTTACATACCTATCTCTGCCTGCCATCTTGTCAGACACCATTTTTTTTTTTTTTTTGGTTTTTGGGCCACACCCAGTGGAGCTCATATGGGAAACCGGGGGATAGAACCGCGGTCCGTCTTAGGCTAGCGCAGGCAAGGCAGGCACCTTACCTTCAGCGCCACCGCCCGGCCCCGTCAGACACCATTTTTAAGTTTGGTTGTTAAAGTTTGTATCTCATGATTTCAGTGTAGATGACTCTGTGGTTTGGATATTTAGCTCTGTCATTCTTTAACACTATCAATGTACTTGAATCCCTTGACCCGTGCCTTCACCCACATCATTATTTTTCATTTGTCTTTCTACCCTTTCCTGCTTGTATATTTCTTTCCTTTTCCTCCCTATACTCGGGGTGATCTTGTCATTCCCTTTTATTTACTTGTTCCAGTTTTTATTACAACACTGTGATTAGCCAAGTTCATAATACGGTCATTTCAGGCATTAAATATTCAAACATCATACTTAACTTTATCCACAACTCTCCAGCTACCATTTAAAGTAAATTTATATTTATGAAAGGAAAGAGGCATGTTTCTAAATCGTTAAGAAAGGAATATAAGATACTCTGAGTAATATAAAATTTTGTAATGTGACTTTTTCAACAGTGAGTTTATGAAAAAGTGATGTAATCATCTTAATATACCATCTATTATATAGAATATATATTACTATAGAATAATCTCACTTATCTGTGGGATATAAGGTAAACAAAAGACAGTGTGGGGATGATATGCAGAGACAATGATATGCAGAATATTAGGAGGACTAGTCCAGTTAGGGTGGAGATGGTTTACTGTGAAAGTGCAAACTGCAGTGTCAAAAAAGAAAAGGAAAGAGATTGAAAAAGAGAAGAAAGAAAAAGGGGGAGAGAGACAGAGAGAGAGAGAGAGAGAGAGAGAGAGAGAGAGATTGCCGATTGCCTCAGAGACCAGTGGGGAGATTGGGTGGAGGGAAGAGGGGAAGAGGTTATCAGGAAGGAAAATGTGCACCAGTGCTGGTTGTTGTACATCATGAGTATAACTCAATCATGAACAACTTTATCTTTTTCTATGGAAAAATATTATAGTATAAACAACTTAGTAACCATTGTGTTTAATTAAAAAAATAAAGCTAAAAGAATTTCAGGTTAAAAAAATAGATTAATTATTATGCAGACTCCCTGAATTTGACACTGTGCTAGGCATGGAAACAAAGGGGAAAGGAAATGATAATGCAGGAGGGAATAAAATTAAATAACCCAGATTGCAGTTTAGCTAGAGATGACTCATTTACTCAAGAACATGTATCTGGAGTTCAAGAGAAAAATATATACCATTTTCCTCAGAGACTTGGGAGCAAAGGATATTGTGTGTGTAATGATGTAACTTTTTTTTAGCACAATGTCCTAATCATAAGAGGACATGTACACTGAAAGTTTTTATTAGCTCAGAGTATTTCCTGCCTTTGTAATTCAGGGATATGCTTCCTCTCTTCCAAGGTTTTCCTGGTGAGAGGGATCATGAAACAGTATGTCTGTAGTTCTGAATACTCTTACACATGCATGCTTGTCTACACCTCTGTATCTTTTCCCCCAAATGATGCTATCTTTTTTTTTTTTTTTGGTCTTTTGGGTCACACCCGGCAGTGCTCAGGGGTTACTCCTGGCTCCATGCTCAGAAATTGCTCCTGGCAGGCATGGGGGACCATATGGGGCACCGGGATTCGAACCGATGACCTTTTTGCATGAAAGGCAAATGCCTTTACCTCCATGCTATCTCCTGGGCCCCCAAATGATGCTATCTTAAAGTAACTTGAAAGTATATAAATAATTGCATGGTTTTCTATAATTCAGCTTAAGTGTTTGGTTATAACTCATACACATGGTTATAAAGACAAATGGGAACCCTACAGCAGGGTGAGCACTTACATAATTTTTGTGTATCCAGAGAGATCTCAGTAGATGTAAACACATTTTTTGCATGTGGGAGACCTTGGTTCAATCCTGGTCTTTGCAAAATCTGCTGAATACCACTAGTACATCCCTGAACACAGAACTGAGAGTGGCCTACAAGAGTGACCCCAAAACAGCAAAAAATTTTTTGTAGCTGTGTTCAAATTAGTATAGAAAGAATTAAAGAGCTGTACCTATCTAAAATCATTTGCATTATATGCAGATGTAGTCTAGAAAACAAAAGGCTGGAAATGCATTATATTCAAAAATTTAGAATTTAAATTAAAAATTTTGGGGCCACCCAATTGTTGCTCAGAGGGCTGATACCCTACCAACAGATAGGTCACCCAATGCAGAGATGTTGTCGGTGCCTTATGGTTTTGATACTCACTCTGACCATCCCAGCAGTGTTCAGGACATTCCAGGACTGTTCCCGGGAGCTGCTCAGATTTTAATCTGGGTCAGGCACATGCTTGGTCTGCTCCTTAGTAATCATACTAACTTCTGTCCCCCAAATCTCAAACATTTCTGTGTTGTATAAAAGCACTCATTGAAGTCATGCAGATATCCTTAACATAATAGAAGCTTGGTAGAATGAGAATGAATGGTAGGAATAGTAAGGAGCATTCTAACTATTCTAATAAATTGGAAGCAAAAAGTATTTTTTCTAGGTTTAATAATAGGTCTATCTGCCCACAAATCAAATGTTTGACAAAATAGTAATGTGATTAAAAAAATCACACTAGGGGCCCGGGAGATAGCATGGAGGTAAGGCGTTTGCCTTTCATGCAAAAGGTCATCGGTTCGAATCCCGGTGCCCCATATGGTCCCCCGTGCCTGCCAGGAGCAATTTCTGAGCATGGAGCCAGGAGTAACCCCTGAGCACTTCCGGGTGTGACCCAAAAACCAAAAAAAAAAAAAAAAATCACACTAGAAAAGAAAAAAATATTTTTGTATTCATGTTTATGCTACTGTTATCTTAAGAAGTAAAATTGCTCTATTTGAAAATATACTTTGAAATATACTTAGAAAATACTTTCAATGTTATTGTTCCTTTCTCTTTTATTCATCCCCCCCCTCCAATATTCTAGGGTATCTTGAGTTTTAAGTTCTGAATTTGAGTTCTAAGTAAGTGAACTTTTGCGATTTATTTTCTGATTTTAAATGTATTTTAATTTCTCATTATAATAGAGGGTAAAGATACATTTCTCATCTAAAATGCTCATTTATCTTCAAGTTATTAAATTCTTTTTTTGTGGGGGGTCACCCCCGGCAGTGTTCAGGGATTACTCCTGGCTCTACTCTCAGAAATCACTTCTGGCAGGCTCAGGGGAACGTATGGGATGCCGGGATTCGAACCACCGATTCTCTGCATGCGAGACAAACGTCTTACCTCCATGCTATCTCTTGGCCCCTTTTGTTTTTTTTTGTTTGTTTTGTTTTTGGTTCTTGGTCACACCCGGCAATGCTCAGGGGTTACTCCTGGCACTATGCTCAGAAATCACTCCTGGCAGGCTCAGGGGACCATAAGGTTATTACGTTCTTTTTTTTTTTTGGTTTTTGGGTCACACCCGGCAGGGTTTACTCCTGGCTCCATGCTCAGAAATTGCTCCTGGCAGGCACGGGGGACCATATGGGACACCGGGATTCGAACCAATGACCATTTGCATGAAAGGCAAACGCCCTACCTCCATGCTATCTCCCGGGCCCTATTACGTTCTTAATACTTGTCTTGTGTAGTCAGTGTTTAAGCTTAGAATTCATACAATGATACAGTGAATAGAATAGTGAAGGATTTAAAAGAATTTGAGATATTTAGAAAATTTCCTATCCTGTTACTTGTGTGTTCCTTCCTGATTCCCTCTTCCAACCTTTCTGAAATATGAATAATAGATTCTACTTGAGGTAACTGTAATATTTTCTTCTAAACTTCTTCTATATTTTCCTTTTTTTTTTTTTTTTGGTTTTTGGGTCACACCCGGCAGTGCTCAGGGGTTACTCCTGGCTCCATGCTCAGA